>SNQJ01S0202571.1:0-16750 GCA_010110895.2 Picea sitchensis | reverse complement strand
ACTTACAAGTTCGCCTTGCAAGATATCATTAGATAGTTATTGTGATGGATGTTGTGGTCCTTAATGTGCCTGATAATTGGGGAATTATTTTATCAAGGAAGTAGGTTGCAACATGGTACTTTACAAATGGACCTATCAAATTCCATTATTCCCATAGGAAAAGAAGCCAACTCTATCGTGTACAATCAACCAAAGAAGAGGACCCATGTGGAAGATCTTGAAACTAACTCTGAAGTCAACACATTCCCAAAGGAAGACCACTCTAAGGATCTTGTACATTACCCTCATGGTATTGACCTAGATGACCTCCCTCAAGAAGAATATATCCTAGATGTAATATGGCCTAAGAGGGAGGATCATCATAGACAACTTGACAAATACAACGACAAGGAACTTGATTCCATTACAATTATGAAAAAAGGAAATGAAGCAAAGTTGCATGAAGATGATAAAAGAAACATTGCACTAATGAGATCCCATTCTCCTACTTTGGAACAAGAAAGATATATTCAAGAAGAGAAAGAAGTGATTGATTTCAAAAAGTAGGATTTTCAATGAGGAAAATGGGTACTTATGTGGATAAGAGGAAGGGCAGACCAAATGTGAACAAGGAGTTTGATGACCTATGGAAAGAACCTTACAAGGTCAGAAAGAAGTATGTCAATGATTCTTATTACTTGTATATGCTAGAGGGAAGGAGACTACCAGTTCCCATTAGTGTTTCCCTTATCAAACCTTATTATGGGTATGAGACTTTACTTCTTTAAGAACAAGCTTAGAGTAGGGTAGGTAGGCTAAGTAGGTCATGTTGTGTGCTTGTATTGTTTTATTTTACTTGTTATTGTTCATTGCTTTACTATGCATTCATGTAACTTAGTTTAATGTTTATATTTTGAAAATAAAAAATGATATATTGATGAAAATGCAAATTTTTTTCTTTCTCGCATGTTTTTATATCTTTTTGACCTGGTGGATAACATCCATGTTTTAGTATTGATGTAGCCATGTTAGAATGGAGCAAGATTTTACAGTGATGTAGGTTTCAAGTCTTGGACTACCAAATATGTTAAGGCTCTCATGCGCTCTACAGTGAGCACATTTCCCCATGTTGGAGCCAGATGTTACCCCCCCATGCCTAGGGGTAACTAGAGGAGAACATGTCTCATGGCCCAAAATGAAGACAGTGGTGTCAATAATGATAATGATTGGCATGTCCACTCATGACAGCCCAATATCCCCTCTCAGATGCCCCTCTAACTCTTGATCAACAAAGCTCATCACATCCAAACAACACAGTCTTTCGTAGATGGTGGTCCAACATCATCATGAGGTACATTATCACTTTTTCATATGAAGTGTTGTTCTTAATATTCTAGGCATGTGAATGAGGATCATTGGTTGAATTTAGATAATGAATCATAATCTCAAGAAGTTATGCTTGTTTCCTTGTTTCACTTTGGTATCCATCATTTCTACTCTAGTCCCATGTTGTCACCTGCAAGGAACAGGGGTATTACTGAGGGGCCCTCACAAGGGTAACATTCCATTTCCCCACCATACTTAACACTTACCATCCTGGAGCCTATCTCAATGTGCTAAACTTCGGTAATGATTCATGGCTCATTCCCTCATGAGAAGATGGGCTAGAATGTTGAGGTTGATCTAGCTTCTAGTAATAAATGGTAAATAAAGAATGTTATGGGATAGCAATGACATTTAAAATCCATAGTCCATACTTGAGCTCTACCCCTTTTGTGTTCGCTCCAATCCTGAGAGAGAATAAATGCCTCATCAATTGAAAAGGACTTGCTAAATATCCCACTACTATATGAAGCAATGAATGTTAATGATTGAAACCTTATAAAGGAGACTTGCAAATCAATAAAAAGGAAATTATAAAAGGCAGGTTAAGGGGTTTAGAAAAACGTAGCACCTAGAAAGGGGTAACTCAATAGCAAGTGCACCCTCTACAAAGGTGTTCATAGAAATGGACCAAATGATTCCATAATCCATGAAGTAATCCCAACACGTTTCGCTACCATACTTACTCTTGAAGTGTTTCTTTTCTTTCCTACTTCACTCAGGACATATCCCTCTACTTGGGTATTTTCTTTCCTGCTTTGGTAGGCACACCTAATAGGGCCTGATGATGGTCCTCCCATGCTTAAACTTGCCAACTTACATAAAGTCTTGAGCTAATGTGAAGTTTGAAGGGGATACTTAATGTGAATTATTGATGTGGCTTCTATGATAAGTAACAACTTACTTTATATGATCTAAGGACTCTTATACCTTGTGAACATTGGTCTTACTTGATTCCATAACTTTGATTGATTTGGATTTACCTGACATGGTTCTTTGAAGGAATTCCCTTGCTTTCACCCAAGACTTTGTGCATTTATTTACAGGATATGGTTCGTTGATGTAGAGTGTTGAGTCATTTGATGGCTTGACATACTCAGACATTGGCTCTCACATCTTATGGACCTTGGACGATGGATAGATGGGCTTGCATTTTGACAGATATGGTCATGATGGCACACATATGGGCAGAAATCCCACACTTTGGACAATGCACCCGTACCTTAATCAACCACTTGATGGAGGGAATTGCACTTGGTTTGGACATGATACTACTCATAGAGGTGGTGCATGATCATTCCACCTTGGACGATGGCTCTCTCACCTTGACATTGGCCTATTTGATGATGACATCATGTGCTAAGGTTTGATTGATATGATGGGCTTGTTTTCCGTTGGACACCATTTGATGACTTGATATTTCCCATGACACGTGATGGAGATTCTCCACCTTGATTGCACCACTATATGATAACATGTGGCCTTGGGAGCCTCTCTTCGCCTTCTTCGGGGCTTGACGTCAACACACTTATTTCTCTATGGTGGTATATTTGCATTTATTGTCATTTTAGAGGTTGTTTGAGGGGTTGGCCCCACTTGTATCATATATTAGTGTCACTTTACTTCATTTTGTGGACAAATAGTGCTTGGTTGCCTCATATAGAAAGAGGAAGTGCTCAAACTCATTTTTCATCATCACAACTCCTCGCACTTGTGGGGGATCTCTCTTAAAATTTTCACTCTACCTCTCTTATTCTCTTGGAGTCTCTTGTGTGTGTTATTGGAGTGATATTTTGATGGATGTTTATCCTGTTGATGGTGAATTCTTCATTAACTAGGGTTTCCTCATGCTAGTAAGTGTCTACTCTCATTACATCTAATGTTTCTTGGTAAATATTTGTAATTTTCTCTAGTAGAGTGGTAATTTTGCATGTTATCTCTATATTTTATGAAATCTTGAAACCTTAAGGAAGGATTAAGAGTGGTTATCCCCTTCCCTTGTTGTTTTCACCTTGACTGGTTGAAGCATTTAAGATTTTCCTTAAGGGTTAGGAGTGGTTATCCCCTTAAGGTTTATCTTAGCTAGAGTTTGGTTCTAGGGGTTAGGAGTGGCTATCCCCTTAGGATCAAGACCTATTTCCATTCATCTTCTTTTCTAGACACATTAGATAAAGTGGGACGACGCATAGAGTTTATGAGTAGATAAAGTTTAGTGGCCTTCCTTTGAAGTTTGACCTAGTTCTATGAGTGGATAGCTCTAGAGATTAAACCTTCACCTTCTCTCTTTATTGGCTTCCTTGAATTCATTATTTTGACTCCATTTTCCCTAAGAAAGTATACGACACTAGTTTTTATGCTTGTGATGCTAAATACTCTCAACAACTCTCAAAACCCTCACTTAATCTAGCTTTATGACATCATTTGCATGCTAATTGTACCTCAATGCTTTGAATAATCATTTGGTAACTTGTTGTTGTCATTAGGTGAATGCTACAACCATTAGGGCTTGTATTTTTTTCCGCATACTTACTTAATATTGCAACAAAACTTTCTCATAAATCTTGTCTAGCGATTGGATATTATACTACTTGTTGAACGTTAATTTCTAAGACTTAATTGTTAATTTTTTGGGTTGATTTACTCATTGTTTCGAATTCATTTGCCGGAGAATCCACAGTTGGTGTCATTTTGTCATCGACGTTTCGAATCCAGATCGGGATTCATCATCAGGACTAATCGTCAATTAGAGAGCTAGTTGATCTTAGTAATTAATAGTGTATATGCAGAACAGTAAGTAAGAGAACTAGGTCGGCTAAATGTAACCCTAATTCAGAGCTAACTAAAAACAAATTAAATGTAACCCTAATTCGGAGCTAATTAAAAACAAATTAATTATTAATGAGTTTTAAACGTAACTTTGAATAGTGAATAATATAAATAATTAAAGTTTTTTAATAATTATGAATAATTTAAAGTTTTTAGGGTTAGAAGGAGTTTCATTATATTATATTACTTAATAGTATTTTGTTTTACATTTTGATTTTTAATAGAGTTTAAATAATTAATAAATTAAGAAGATTAGTGATAATTATTAATATATCGTGAGAGATTTTTGGATGTTGATATCTCAAAATAGGTATAAAGTTCTAGGGTTTTTTATTGTAGAGTTTTTGTTCATAACCTAATAATCTAATGTTAATTAGTAATAATTAATATGACATAAGTGTTTTCTAAATGTTTTAACAATGTATATAGGTCTAGGGTTTCTAAAGTTTTGTTTAAAAAAATTTAGAATTGGTAGTCAATCATGATTAGTGATATATTATGAGTGATTATCTCTAAATAGGTATAAAGTTCTAGGGTTATGTAGTGTTTTTATTTATAACCTAATAATCTACAGATAATTGGTAAAAATAATTAATATCACATAAGTGAATAAATAGGAATTAATATATAAAGTGTCCAAGGATTAGGGTATGTATATGGTTTTGATTAGTGATAAATATAGTACTAAGTTTTTAGGGTTTTAATTAGTGATACATATAGTAAAAAACTTTATAGTATAGTACTAAGATTTTAGCGTTTTAATTAGTGATAAATATAGTACTAATTCTATTAGATATTAGTTTTTAGGGTTTTTATGTGTTTAGGAATTAATATATAAAGTGTTAAAGGATTAGGGTATGTATATGGTTTTAATTAGTGATAAATATAGTCCTAAGTTTTTAGGGTTTTAATTAGTGATAAATATAGTAAAAAACCTTATAGTATAGTACTAAGTTTCTAGGGTTTTAATTAGTAATAAATATATGTATAACTCTATTAGATATTCTAGGGGGTTTTAAGTTTTTATGTGTTTTTAGGAATTAATATATACAGTGTCAAAGGATTAGGGTATGTATAAGGTTTTAATTAGTGATAAATATAGTACTAAGTTTTTTAATAAGAATAAAGGTAGGTAGTACAGGGTTAGTCGGACTTTTACAACTAGTTACCTACTTCAAAGGTAGAACAAAAACAAGTGAGGAAGAGGAGGAGGAAGGTGTCAAACCTAATTTGATCTGAGAGGGTCTCTAAGTTGGTTGATTAATGGGTGCCAAAAGCTGCTTACTTCCAGGCCGCCATCTTTGTTCATATTGTTAGGGTGTTTGATTATTTCTAGGGCTTCTCTTAGGCGTCTCTTGTAGTAATGGTCCTCTTTTGCTAAAATCTTAGTATCCTCAAGGCATATATGATGTTTTGTTTTAAATGAGTGTTCTGTTAAGGCCGAAGTGCGAGTGCATTCATTTCTAATGTCTACTTCATGCTCCTTGATCCTTACCTGAAATGATTGTCCGGTTTCCCCAATGTAACACTTGCCACATGAGCAAGAGACCATGTAGATGCCTTTTCCTTGATGTTGGTCTATGGGGTCCTTTACAGATTTCATTCTTTGTCTGATAGTGATTAGGGGTTTGAAGGAGGTTACAATTTCTTTTCTTTTTAAGATCTTAGCAATATTGTCTGTGACACCTTGAATGTAGGGAAGAAAGGCTTTTTGGTTGGAGGTTTGTTCCTTCTGGACCTGAGTCATTATATCCTTCTTATTCATCGCCTTTTTGATGTCTTTTTCTCTATATCCAATGTTCTTAAAGACCCTGGTTAAGTGGTTTATTTCCTCCTCTAGATGTTCCTTGTCGGAAATTCTTGCTGCCCTTGTGGCCATGGTGTTGAGAACCCCCATTTTTTGAGAGGGATGGTGGTGGGAATCCGCATGAAGGTAGCTTTCTGTGTGGGTTTTCTTCCTGAAGACCTTGTGTCCCAATGTACCATCTTGTTTTCTAATCATAAGCACGTCTAGGAAGGGTATGCTATTGTTTTCTTCTAGTTCCATGGTGAATTTTATGTTCTCATAAATGCCATTGAGGTGTTCAAAGAATCTATCCAGTTCTTCTTTGCCATGAGGCCACTTGACATTGGTGTCATCAACATACCTTTTCCATATAGATGGTTTCAGGGGGTATGTTTCAAGGGAAATTTTCTTGAACTTCTCCATGTAGAGGTTTGCTACGATTGGGGATAAGGGGGATCCCATGGCTACTCCACTTGTTTGTTCAAAGAACTCTCCTTGGAAGCTAAAGAAGGTTGATTTAAGGCAAACTTCTGCTAGTTTGTCTATTTGAGGGTCTGCAACCTCATTTATAACTTGAATGGCCTCATTTAACAGGATCTTTGTAAAAAGTGAAACCACATCAAAGCTGATGAGCATATCCTTTGATTCAATTTTCTCTTCTTTTATAAGTTCTACGAAATCTCTTGAACCCTTGATGTATGAGTCTGTCTTGCAACTAAATGTCCTAGGATCCTTGCTACATACTTGGCTAGTTCATAGGTTGGGGAACCGATTGTGTTGACAATTGGTCTCATAGGAACTCCTTCCTTGTGGATCTTAGGGAGTCTGTATATTCTGGGGGTGATTAGGCAGCTAGGAGTTAATCATTTCTTCATTGTTTCGTCTAGGTTGGAAGATTTTATGGCTTTTTTTACTTCTTTGATGACCTTGAATATTGGGTTGTTTTCTAACTTTTTATAACTACCAGTTGTGGTGAGATGTTCTTTCATTTTGGTGTTGTAATCCATTCTATTCATGACTACCATGGCTCCACCTTTATCGGCTTTCAGAATCACAATGTTTTTATTGTTTCTGAGGTTCTTGATGGCCTCATGCTCGTTTTTGCTAATGTTATTCTTTGATGTTACTCATTGTTGTTGAAAATTATTTATTGTTGATATAGACTAGTTTACTACTGAACTTTTACAACAACAATTGGTTTTAGTTGTTATCTAGTATCTAAAGGTGATTGATATGTGGTCTAACTTGGTAATCGGTGATTTTATGCATTGAAAAGTTTATTGTCTCATACAGGTTGACCAATTACCTTGTTCAATCTAATTCTTCCCTTCACCTCTCCTAGACCTAGCTTAACCTTTTGAGTTACTAAGATAGGGAGGTTACAAGCTTGCCTTAGCTTGCTATAGCATCCCTTGAGGTCACTAGGGAAGCCTATCTTGTATAGGACCTCTTTCCTTCACTACAACGAGGGAAGTATTTTCTTAGCTGACAGTGGTAGATACTTCTAATTGTTACACAAGATTGTCATCTTGTGAAGGGATTTGCACAAGTAATGTGGCCACATTAAACGAGGCCCACTAGGTAGTTAGAAGGTAGTTATCATATGGTTTCATAGATATCTATAAATAAGGATGGGGTCATCCTTATGTATGTGTACTGGAGTATTTTATATTGGAGCTTAGCTCATTGAGAGGTCACCCAACCTTAAGAGGAAAGTGAACATGAGAGGATTCCTTCCATAAAAGGATCATTGTATGGTGTTTCACTATCTCAAGGGTATTTTGATAAATAAAGGATTGACAATCTATGATATACTTCTTGTGATTCAATTTTAAGGGTTAAAAATCATAACCAGTCATGTCAAAGTTGTTTCATGCGCCCAAAATGAAGAAAAAAAAATTCTTTTGGTAGGTTTTTCAAGGGAAGAAAAAACACCATGACTCTCAAATCCACTCGTGTAGCTTTTTGTGAGGAATTTGAAGAAACCAAATGCATATTTGAATCCAAAAAGTGAAGATAGCACTAATTTAAAATCAATTGTTTTAGGGTTTTCCTATGACAATACACATATTACAAAGTAGCGATATTTTGAAAGAGTACCAAGATTTCCACCAAACTAGTGCTAGTAGATGTAGAGTGGTTGTGGCATTTCCTAATTGTGGTCATAATATAAATTATGATCAAACATCAAGGGAGTTTTGGTTATTTCAAATTTTCCACCTCAAAACCCTAGCTCTCATACTTATAGTAGGTTATGGGCTCTTACATGGACATATTAGTCCTTGTCATTGAGGAATATCTAATGTCATATGTAGATTACATGGAAAATACAAATTATGTGGAAGAATTCTCTCCCGCGTGTTTTATTGAACTTGTTATGGAATATGAAGAGCATATCAAAGAATTGTTACTTGAAGCAAGAGAATTATTACCCCCTAAAGGAGTTTGTATAGTGTGACTCAATATGGAGCACCAAATACGAAAAATATAAGAAGCCTATGAAGCAATCCGAAGGATGGAATTTTAAGTGATATTGAAGAGAAGTAAGTGACATATGTTATGGTTGGTATGATTTAGAGAAGGCTTGTGAGGAACACTATATGGATAGTTGTCACTTGTGGGAAGAAAACTACTTCTACCTTCTCTCTAATGACTTGACTCCATCATGTGAATAGAACATCATTGAGGGAAGATATGAGTTGGTTATACCTACCAATTATTAGCTTACATATTCTCTAATGGTTGTGTTTCTTGCAGATCCACAACTAACTGTTACAGCTATGTGGATGTTCTTTTGGGCATGGATGATTTTATTTATTTGGATCCAGATGACCATGGTGGGAATTTCTAGCACAATACTCATCCATTCATTGAGCTAAAGAGTCATCAATTGGGTGTCAGGATGAACACCTAGACATGGGACCAAAGTTTATGGATGAGTTGATATTATTACATTAGCATTGTAATTAGTACTTTCAATGGGACACTAGCTACTTCATCATAGCAGTCAACACTCGTACATGGAACACTATCTACTTCAGCATGGCAGTCAACACTCGTACATGGAACACTAGATACTTCATCATGGCGGTCAACACTCGTACATGGAACACTAGCTACTTCAGCATGGAAGTCAACACTCGTATATGGGACCTAGGTTTATGGACGAGCTTCTTGGACTACTTCAACATTGTCTCTAGCCCTTGTACATGGGACCATGGTTCATTGGATTGCTTCAATATTTTGATTAGCACCCGTACATGGGACCCTTGTTTATGGTTGTACACCTTCACTACAAGCGTGTAGGGAAATATTTTTTGAAGGTAGGTGGAATGGTGGGATCCTTCATAGGAATGCAATGGGGGGAGCGAAGGGCCCACTAGAATAATAATAGTGTAGTATGGTGGCCATTTAGTGTAAAGTGAACTAGGTCCATTGTGTTTATTATTAGTAAATAAGGCCCACTAATTAGTTAGCATCAAATAAATGCAATATGGCCTCATTAAAGAAGGTCCTCTAGGTAGTTAGAAAGTGGTTTTGATTAGGGTTTCATATATAACTATAAATAAGGATGGATTCCTCATTATGGATGTGTATTAGAGCTTATCTCATTGATAGGTTGCCCAACCTTAATAGGAAAGTGAATAGGAGTGGATTCTTTATATAAAATGATCATTATATGTTGTTGCCCTACCTTAAGGGTATTTTGATAAATAAAGCATTGAGAATTTTCTATATAGTTATTGTGATTCAAGTTTAAGGATCAAGGATCATAACATAATCAAGTGAGCATGTTATAAGCAAGATAAATTCTAGTCTTTTGGAAAAAACCAATGGAACTAAGCTTCATGGTTGGTTGTCTTCAATACAAAAAAAATCTTTAGGAAATTTGGACCAACATCTTGTGCAAATGGTACTTCTCATATAGATATGTATTTAGAGATGACTTCTTCCTAGCCTATTTTAGAATTAGCACTTGGATAACATTCCCTACACTCATATTTAGATAACCTCATATATACTATCTAGGTTATAAGTATTTGCTTGCATTCATTAGGAAAAATCATAAAGTTTTCAATGGTTTCCTAGTATTCCCATTGCATTTACCCATAGATGGTCTCCTTATTTTAATATTTTCATTAGTAAGTTTCTCCCTCATAATGATGAACACATAATCCCTCAATATATGAAGTATTACTTTGAATTCCATATCCAAGGATGTGCAAGATATGGATTAGGATATTTGTTCTACATTGAATTTCTAGGAGTTGGTTGTATCCCATGGAAAATAATCAATAATGCCCAATGGAATAGATGGATATTCTTGTATCGTAGTTATCTAATAAGTTATGTATATCATAGACATAATGCCTCCTTTTGATTATGCTTGATAAAGGATTTTTATGCATTGATCCTTTCAATAACAATGATTACAACACCTCTAATATTGAAGATAGATCTTAAGAAGGAGAAGGAAAATATCACATGTGATAATGCATGGAAGCATGTGGGCCCTTTTACAGCCCAAATTATCTGCAGTGTACCTTACATTTTTCATGAAATGTGGCCACTCTGATGTGTCCAAAGTGTGATGATTTATTTGTATGTGGCCATGATGGGATGATTTTGATGTATAATTGTTGGTTAGTGGTTACCCAAATCCCCTCAGGTGGACGGTCATGCCATGTCTTTTTAGTCCCCATTCTTAGGGTGCTTGGTTTTATTCCTTTGACCAACTATCCCTTCAAATCTTGTAATTCCCTCAGATGTTGATCATTTATGTCCTAGGTAGGTATGCAGGAATTCTGATGTGGATCTACTAATATACATGATTTACAGGGCCCTAACTATTCACTTATTCTTTTTCTATGTAAAAGGTGATTGCACTTTGTAAGGATTATCACACCCATGGTTTAGCACACCTTGCCCAAATGGGCCCTCTCTTTCTTATGTATGTACCACACTTGGGCCTTTGGAGATTATTCTGCACATGATTATCCAGTTGCACATTTTTTTAGGCATATCATGGATTTTGAGGCATAGGTCACCCTCTCTGAGGCAGAAACATGCTATTTTAATCTGCATGGACATCCTCTATGCTCGTCATGTGTCAAAAGCTAGAATTTCCCTCTCCTTTGGCACTTTTTTTAAAGCAATTTACTCACTAAAGGAGGGCCAAGCTCATTTGGGGGAACTTTGTGAGGACGTTGGGGCTATTTTGAGCCTAATTTGATGACGTGGAAGTCACTCATGTGACTTGGCACATGATGGAGGTCACTTAACACCTACCTTTTTGATGTGGATGCACTTTTGGATCACCTTTTGATGGCTTGCTGAGCAAATTAGAGAAGCCATCCACTTTTGGGGTTTTATTTTGGCTTGGGGTGCAACCATCCCTTCTTTTTGAGGTAGACATTGGAGCTAGGGTAGCCAAGGATTATTCCTTACCACATTTTTAGCCTTCCCAAGGTCACTTTTGATGGAACATTGCATAACAAAGCCAAATCGGTCCTTTCTTAGAAGCTTGACATCATTTTTGTTGTTGGGAGTTTTATGACCCATTTTTTCACTTGAATGATCACTCCCATGCTTCATGGAGGTGCCTTGACCTTAGGTATGGGCATGGTCAAGCTTTGGAAACGGATTTCAAGGATTTATGGACATTATTTGAGCATTTTTTGAGCAAATTTTATTGAAGTCACCCCCTTAATGAGGGTTTTATTCATGTAAAGCATCATTTAATTGTAATTTGACTAAGTCTCCAAATTGTGTGGATGACAAGTCACTTTTATTTTATTTCCTTAGGATTATTTTAGGGAATAAGGAATGGAAAGGAGTTGTGAGACTCATCTATAAATAAAGGCCCTCCTCTCGTTCCAAATTGTTGTGAATTTTTTGAGAACATTATTCGAGCCATTTAATAGAAGATATTTACATGGTGTTTTCTTGGTGTCAATTCTTAGAGCTCTATCTTTCTTGGTATTTTTAAAGGCTATTGTGAAATGATTCAAGATTCTACATAAACTAGCAAGATAGATCCATTAACGAGCATCAATTACTTGGAGGGAGGACGCCTGGGGTTTGTGTCTCTTCCTTCTTCCCTATAACAATTTGGTGAGTGGTTATCTCTTGTCTTGATCAGTTCTATACTCCTTGGCAATGGTTTTAAGTATTATTTTCAAGTCTTTTATCGATCTTATTGGTGAAGGTTATTCCCTTGGGGAAACCCTTATTGTAGAGCCTTGGTTTCATAGTTTGTCTTGATTATATAAAAGAGTACTGGTCTTGTGGCCCTAGTATCATTATAATCCATAAGCGTGGATAACCAATTCTTAGAGGGGCATACTTCTTGACCTCATAAGCCCTAGGTGGAGACAAGGCTAGGTCCTAACTCCCAACATTCACCAACCAAAACCCTAAAAATTCAATTGTTTTCTTTTATGTTTTATAAAATATAAAAGTCTAAAAAAACATTAAAAAAAAAATGTAAATTGTTGAAAATCTTTATTTCATTCTCTATTGCAAAGCTAACGGTTTACTTTAATTTTCTAGACAATTTTATGTGTGGATTTATACTTCATTTTTAATTTATACCCCCAAGAAGGCAAATCGGCCCGATTGGCATTATGGTTCAAGATTGCATATAACATTTTATGGTTGATTTAAGGTGTTTACTAATTATGGAAATTAAGTTACAAGAAAAGAAATCAGAATTTGTGAAACCCTAAATCTAGGGTTTAACCTTAAAAGGTGAAACATAACCCTAGCCTAGCTTATTTCTCACTTGTGGGTTGTTTACAAGGCTTATCTAACACATTCTAATGGTTAAATTCATCTCCTAAGTGGTTCATCATTGTTATTTTTCATTTTGGAGATTTTTGGTGAAACCCTGGCGGGATTCACCACTTATTTTTGCAAGTTTATGTTAATTGCTTGGATATTATTCAATTGTACTTTGAATATCATTGTTGGGATTTTTTTGCAAGGTTTATTCATTTCCCTAGCTGAAGCACCCAAGGATCAACATTCTAAGTGCTTTTAGGCACTCTTGGGGTGATTTTCCTCACCGAAAATCTACATTTTCTATGTTTTTATTCATATATACGATTTTGGAATTGTTATACAGAAGCAATATGGTCCAATTTTCAGCATATAATCAAGGGATAACTCATGTATATCATTAGTTACTGATTTATGCAACAAGATCTCACTCTTGTGCAGTAAAAGGTTCTTTTTCCTTCATTTAAATAGTGATATCATAGTGTTGATTTGTATTTCTAATGTAGCTATTTATTTCAGATCTCGACACTTGTTTAATTATCTCTTAATCCTATCTATGTTATAGTAGTTATTTCCGTAACCCTCGGTTGAATATTTTTAAGGCATTTGGCTACTAAGGCACTAGTTTATCTAATGTATATTGAGGTGTGTAATTGGAAGGATTGGGATACCCCATGTGGAATCTAATATTTGGCTTAAAGTCGAGGGGATATTGTGATAAGGTGAAAATGGTGCATTTCTTGTATCGTTCTATCCCCAAAAGCATCCCCCCAAGGGTTGCTAGTTTGGGCGATAACAGGCCCCTTAAGGTTGCTTTGGCCCAAGATAAGTAAGTTAGTTGACATGCTTGTTGTTAGATGTCTAATTCATAGTTAGGTAGATTTACTATGTGTAAAGTAGAATCCAAGGTTAGAATCGATAATAATTTTATTCATGAAGGCATGTTTAAGGATGTGTCTAGTGCATGCTCCTCCCAAGAAAATATGATTCCCCACCCAGAAAAAGTAATTTTTCCATTGGCATAAAGTGGCATCTACATAGTAAAATTGAATGAATAGTACCCCCATTGGCACTAGAAGTGATTGAATAGTATCTCCACTCACCTAAAGTGGGTGAATAGTCCAAAACAAGCCTCCAAAAGGAATCTTTAGTATTTCTAGATCTCTCTAAAGATTTGATTTTAGGCATCTATAGTTGGAGCCTTAAGTGTGTATGTAATAAGAGTATCGAGTCTTGTAAAGAGCCTTGTTTCTCCAATGTTGATCTAGTATGAAAATATATTTTCATATAATACAATTGTAGTGTGCCTTTGTCTCCAACATTTGTGTGCTTGTTTTATCCACTTCTGTTGTAATATATATTTATGTGTTATATACAGAGATCAATCCTTTGGTTATAGTCCTATGTAGCAAAGATTTAGAAGTTTGTGTGTGTGTAGAGAGAGAGAGAGAGGCACCATCATAAATCTATCTTAACTCGTGATCTTTTAAACTTGGGAAATTAAACACCAACATAGATCCACCTTAACTAGTGAGCTTTTAAGCATGAGAGGTTTGCATGCCAATATTTTTTTTTCTAATTCATGTTAGTATTTAATAGATCCAGAGTTAACATAGATCTACTTTAGTGTTACATAATCATGTGTTTCTACACAAATCTAAAATGCTTACCTTTAAATAAGTGATTACTACTTTAACATTCGATTAAAAAAATTGTTAGAATGTGTCAATGAATGCCTAGTGGTCTTTTGTAAAGTTATTCTTCAATAACTCATTATCTTGTAAAAATGGTTTATCCCACATGCATCATGGGTTTCTTACCAGGCCATGTGGATTTGTCAGTAATCTTACAGATCTAGTGCTTTGGGATCTCATATCTATTTTGCAGACAATTCCTTTACCAAAACAACGGTGTTTTGTGACTCTTATTGTCTTCATGTTAAGCATATTGTAGCCTAGATCTTCAAGATCTATAGTTGTTTCTTTCTCTCAACGGAGGCAACGAGGGTTTGTTACAGATATACAACCTTTCCATTCTGATTTACGTTGCAAAGGCATATATTCAGGTTATTTTCTTTAGTTTCCATTAATTTTCTAGCATTCATTTTTGTTCCTAATCTTTTCTCATCGTGACTTTAGAGGTTGCTTCAATTTCTTAGTCAGTTGGTAGTAACTACTTGTTTGGAAGTGAAAGATGATTAAATTTCTCAAGGGAAAGAATCTTTGGTGCCTAGTCAATGGTGCAAACACAAAACTAATAGATGCCAAAGAATTAGCTACATGGGAGGATCATTGTGAACAGACAAGAGGTCTTATTGAGAAAATTGTCTCAAACAATCTACAAGTACATATCAAAGTTAAAGATGACCCTATCAAGGTATGGAAAAATTTAGCGTCTTTACATGACAAGATTGATGATGAATGTGCTTCTTATATTGAGAACAAAATTCATGAGCTGGATCCCAAAGACTTTGACATAATTGAGTCATTTCTTGTCAAGTTAAATACTTATAATGAGAAGCTCAAAAAATGTGGTAAGGGTTATAAGAAAACCGATACCTCTCTCAATATTCTTGTAGAACAAAAATTGCCTTCAATTTATGATATGTTCATACAAACTTGGAACAAGGCCATTGAAATGTCTAATGAAATTGTGACACCTAATTTTGAAGAGTTTTGCAAAGGCTTGATTTGTGAACAGGACAGGTTTATCTCATTAGGACAATTGGTCATTGGAAAATCCCACTTGGCACACAGTAAGAAGAATCCATATAAAGGTTCTCATAAGAATACCAAGTCTCATGATGCTATTACTTCCAATCAAACTTCTACAGATGCTCTCGTAGATGCTTTGAATAAGAAAATATGGAAGCCTTACAATCATTTTGGCAAAACCAATCACGCTAAGAATAATTGCTTTAAGAGGCGGAATGAACTAGTAAAGGCCAAAATGAAAGCATTGAAGGAACAAAAAGTAGCTCTAAATGCCTATTCTATTCAAATGGGTAACTATTCTTCTTATGTGGAATGAATTATGGATTCAAATGCTTCTAATCATATGACTGGTATTGCTTCATTATTCACCTCTTATGACAACAACAAACACACGGCTCACAAATTTTCTATAAGTGATGGTAAAACACTTCCACTGGTAATATCCAGGTTCCTAATGGTGTATTGGAAGATGTTTTTCATGTTGAAAGTGTGTCCATCAATCTCCTTTATGTTTATCGTTCTTGTCAAAAAGTTTATGAGTTTGAAGCATGTCTTGATAAATATGTTCTGAAAGATATCAAAAACAATTTCAAAATTGTTTCATCTAGACCAGTTGATCATGAAGTAGGTTTGTTTAAGTTCATTGGTTTTACTTCACCCAACAAACAACCATTATATTCTTATGATGCACATGTTGATAAACAAAGTAAGTTGAGGCATGAGAGGTTAGGTCATTTGAACTATGGTAAAATGAAACTTTGTCTAAAATTATATATGGCTTACCTACAATCTCTTCCACTAAATGTGTTTCTGAAGGTCGTGTCCTTAGTAAACATCACAGCGAAAATTTTGATAAGGATAAAGCCTAACGTTCCCAAGAATAGTAGCAGCTAGCTCATAGTGACATATGCGATCCTCTTAACACTCCTTCATTGTCGTGTGTTGTCTACTTTGTTACCTTTATTGATGATTAAAGCAAGAAGACATGGGTTTGTTTCTTGAAGCATAAAAGTGAAGCTTATGTTGTTTTTCAAGAATTTAAATCCCTTATTGAAAAAGAATCTGGTAAATGCGTCAAGAATATTATAACTGGAAATGCAGCAGATTACACTAAGCATGAATTTGTAACATATTTATTCAAGCATAGCATCCAACATCAAAGGATAGTTCCTTACACACCCCAACATAATATGACTCCTTGATGAATAACAATACTTGGAATCTTGTCCCACTTCCTCTTGGTAAGGATCTTGTTGGCTACAAATGAGTTTATAAAAAAAAA
>SNQJ01S0202570.1:16760-27188 GCA_010110895.2 Picea sitchensis | reverse complement strand
CTATTTGACAACTTCTATGGTTTTGACAATGTGAGAACCAAATAACGGGGAGTTATTTGGATGCCTATCCTCGAAATCCTACCTAGACTAAAAAAATTCTTTTGGCACCTCCTGTGGAGGAAAACTTAGTGAGTTTTTAGAAATGTTTTTAGATGTAGTGGTTTGAGAGATTGGGGGTGTGAACCAACCTCGTTGAAATTAAATGGGAGTGGATAGTTTCGTCAAGAAAAGGATGGGGTGTTTCGGAATCCCTTTAGAGGAAACTTACTTTGACCTCCACGTTTCAAGAAGAAACTATGTGAGTGATAAGTGACTTTTGTGTGTGAATGAGTGAAAGTGTGTCAATGTTTTAATGAATTAGGTGTCACCTTGCTGCATGTGGACTTTGCTTGGTCCTTACAAGTGTTTATTACCTAATTAACTAAGTGTCTTTGGTACAACCTTGCGTAATTCAAAAGTCCCTAGGAAGCTAGCATGCGGACATGTGGGTCCGTTACTATTCCTTTAACTCCCTATTGTGATTTAATCTAAGAAAATCTTTGAAACTATCATAGATTGTGATCATGTGGGCATGTGTGAGCCCATTACAAAACCTTTAAACTTCCCTAGTGATTTGATCTAAGAAAGTAAATTTCAACAGTATCCTATATTTGTAGCATGTGGGCATGTATGGGCCCGTTACAATCTTAGATGTGTTTGAAAAAATATGCTAAGAGGAGTCCCAATAAGGGTTGTTGTCCTCTCCTAAAGGTTTTAATCTTCTTAAGGGAGATGAAATTGTTCCACAATCTTTTTCTGATTCTCAAGGTCGCTTGGAGGCGCGAGAGAAGAGCATACTAAGCGATTGTTATCCAACTTCTAGTCCCAATGCAAGTTAGATGTGATTACAAATGATTTCCCACTTATATATTTTTTTAGTCAAAACAAGCCATCCATGTGGCGAAAAATGAAAGCAAAAGAGGAAATAATGATTTTAACCTCCTAAGTGCCTATGCGTTTTGACTAATCCCTTTATATGAAGAGGGGACTAAGTGTGGTGTAGCATAAAACATGCTTGAAATCACTTTTAAGAAGGCTAAGGGCCTTCCCAAAATCTCAAAAAACTTACAATGTGATTTTTTTGCACAGGTGCGCGGGTCTCAGTTGAGACAGAGGCACACTGAGCGCATGTGCGCAGACCGAAAAGAGCTAATGGGCGCAGGTGCGCAGAATAGAACTATGACTTAGGTGCATGTGCGCACGATGCACGTTTGTGGGCCAAAAAACCCGTGCACAGATGACACACGGCCGTGAATGAAAATTCCAGATGGAATTCTCTCAATTCAACTTGGAATTGGATGATTGGTAGGTCGGCTTAGGTCGGTTAATGCACCTACAAGTTAAATAAACCAAAAGAAGAGCTAGAAAAACCCAAATGAAGTAGGAAATTGATACCTTTCCCCGGTGGAGTCACCATTCTGTTGCGCCTCTTTCTTCACCTTTGTGAGCAAAATAGAGGTGCTTGTAAGCTTAGTTAGGTTTGCTAAGCAAGATAGTTGTAAGGAAAAGGGTTAGAGAAAGAAATATAAAATAACAACTAAGAAATAAACTAAGAAATAAAACAACAACTAAATTAATGAGCATAGGAACATAAGGACAAAAGAAACAATTAGACCCATGTCACCAATGATAAGGCTGATATTAGTGAAAGAAAACACTGAGAAGAAAGAGGACTATGAGTCCCTTCTTCCTCCAAGGGAGGGCTCTTAGACCCCCACAAATAAGCTCTTCTTACAACTTTGAATATGAAAATGAAAATGAAAATGGTGAAAGAATTCTTTGCTAATCCACTCAAGGGGTGAGATGGATTGCCCAATGCAATGATGCAAGTATACTCTTGGTAAGGATAGAGGATACCTCAAGAGAATAATGGCAGCATAACTTTGCTATGAATTCCTTGAAAAATGAAGTGTATCCATGGCCTTTTTATAACATTCCTTTGAGGTATTGTCCAACTAGTTTGTAGTTTGTAAAGAGGCTAATTAGGGCATTTCTAGGTCTTTGACCAGTCACCCAGTCGAATCCAGTCCAGATTTGAGTGTCAAATCAACTTGGAAGCTGAACCAGAAGTGGGTGGGAGGTCGACCACTCTCATAAATGTGTTGTTTCTCAGGTGCGTGACTTTTTGCGACAACAATCGCGCATCGTGCGCATATGCACGAATCTTGTGTTTCTATTTTGCGCATGTGCGCGTGTGCCCTGTGTCTTCATAGTGCCCTTTAATTTTTGCACTAGTTGTATAGTTTTTGACCCTTTGGGAATGCTTTTGTGATATTTTTGGTCCATGGGTGACCTCATAACTGTTTGACGATGCTGAATTCTTGTAACCATTTGCGGATGAAATTTCAGTGATAACAACCACATTGTGGCAAGAACGGGGCCAAGCAGTTCTGGAGTTCACCAATACCTTCCATACCTTGTGCACCAAGCTAGGTATCAAAGACTCTGAATGACATTTGGTTCTGAAATACCATGGGGCTCTACACAGATACATCCAAAATGAAATGGATTTTCTAGACATCTCATCACTCGGTTCCGCTTATCGATGTGCTATTACAATCAAGCAGAAGTTTAAGCACCAGAACAAATGGGAGTTCGGGTCTGCAAATCCACAATAACCAAAATATGATAAAGACGGCCCGAACAAACATTGTCCCAAAAACCAGTCCAAGCCAGAGGAAAAGAAGGGTCACGGAAAGACGAAGAAGGACACCAGAAAATGGTGTGATTTCCACAAAATCCCCTGGCACAACACCGATGAATGTCGCTCAAAACAGTCATTGGTGGCCTATATCAAAGACAAGGAGTCTAACCTTGATTCATAATCTGATTCAGAAAATAATGATAGAAGACAGATCGTCAACGCAAACCCCACTGCTATTGTTGCAACCGCAACAATTCAACCGGAAGAACCAACAAATCCTGAAGAGGGGGAATGCCTTTTTCATTCACAGATGTGGGTGAAGGGGACCCCGCTGCATTTTATTGTTGATAGTGGGAGCCAGAAGAACCTCATCTCATCAGAGGTCATCAAGCAGTTGGGACTGTCAACAACACAACACCCGCAACCATACAACATCTGGTGGCTTTTCCAAGGACGAGATCTTCGTGTCAACCAACAATGTTGATTGTCATATGGCATCCAACCCTTCAAGGATGAGGTGTTATGTGATGTTTCCCCACTGGATATCTATGATGATCTCTTGGGCCAACCATATATGTGTAAGTGCCATGTTGTTTATGAGTCTCGACCCCGTAGTGTCATTGTTACTTTTGGGGGTCATCTTTGTAGAATACCAGAGGTAGTTCCAACTACTGTCCCACCTAAACAATGCCACAAGGTAGTATATCATACTACAAAATACTTCTTCACAATCTGTTTGAAAGGTGAACAGAATGATACTGCAACCACTACATCCTCGAACCAAGCACCTTCTATCCAACAAAAACAGGTCGAGAACATTGCAGCAAAGCACAAAAATTCCTTCTGCACAAAGCCATCTCAGGTAGCCCGACTGGTTGAACAGATTCAACCCTGCCAACAACAGGTTTGTGATACCCTTCCACAAACCGAGCAACGCAACGTCTCCAGCAAGGCAAGCAACTCAACAAGATTCAGATTCAGCAAACGCTTCCCTCTCTCCCCCGGGAACTCAACGCAATGGAGACCATTGTTTCTTAAGGAGGGAGGATTAATCTAGGTGGATATCGGTGGCCACCCACCTATTCCACAGGCTCAAAAAATAGTTTTCCATCTTGGCAATTTTTTGACAATTTTTCGTGTTCCAAACTTCTGGGATCGTTTGGAGGCCCTAAACGAAGTTTTTTGGGGATTTGACACCTAGGTAACTGCTAAAGGCATTGACCTGGGCCAATCGAAAATCATTCTTCTCGGTTAGACCTTTCCAACGGTGTATCTAGTGCCCCAAAATAAGATCAAAGATCGTATGCAAAAGTTATGCCCCTGGAAGTTGACGTATCAACTACCCCCATCGGGGCCCGCAAACCTTTTGGTTTTTCATCTTCTGGGGTTAGGGTTTTGGATTTTACTTATGTTAAAAAGGCCTTTGGAGACTCATTGTAACGATCATCTTCTTGCAAATGCGAGTAGCCATCACATCTCTTCTCAGAGATAAGTTGCCACCATTCTAGCGAGTCTTTCACTCTGTATTTCTATAGTTTTGTACATTTCCCTCATTGATAGAAATCATGTATTACTGTATTTATCTGTTTATGGCAATATTTATGTGTATTTCATTGTAATATCTATGCTTTCATTTCATTCTAAAAAATAATCTGGATCACTGGCCATCTTGCATAAGGACTGCTCCAATTCCTCTTCCAAAAGCATCACATTCTTGGACAAAGGTCTTTGCGAAGTCAGGAAGGGCTAGGACAAGAGTGGTGCACATAGTTGTTTGTTACGAGGGAAAAACTCTCTATGGCCAAGGGTAAACCACAACAGACAGGTATGACTGCAGAAATCAACTCAATTCCAACATGTGCTATATAAAATAATGTGCAATACGAGGAAGAAGCCTACCTCGATCCAATTGTTTGATGTCGTTCCACCGTTGAGCACTTTGACCCAAATCCTTACACCTGCAAGAAGTTCTCAACGAACAAGTGATGCAAGTATATAGTGACAATACATAAAATGAGTTAGCACATTAGATAGTACAATCCAATAATAAACATTACAAACATGCCCATGGATAATAATCATATATTCGCAAGATATTGATTGGACGGAAAGGAGTATTTCTATTAACAATTGATCAACAGAAGTATCAACATTAAAGACTTTCATGTCGGCACGGTTCGAAAACAAGAAACCAAATTCCTTCTAACTTGGTCTCCACCACTTCAATCCTCCACCAAAGGCAAGCTCATAGCAAAGAGATGAAGAGATTCTCTTGACAATAAGGGAAGAGCTTGGGGGCTGAGCACTATGTTCAGACTTGAGGGACAAAGGGATGCAGACTCAATATGAAGTAATTTCTCCAGAGTAACTTTGCTCTCAAAGTTGAATACTTTCTCTCTCTTTTTCCATAGCTCGAAATTGTGCTCTTATAGCCTCCAGAATGCAACTGAAGGGCCGAGTTAGAACGTTTCTAGTATATGGAAGGCCAAAGATAAGATATCTTCTGTCGTGACATGGAAACCCGACCTGATTTTGTATTTTCTGGCACAAATCGCAATATACGCGAGCTGTAGTGGAGCATCAAGCGTATACGCATCTTGCAAAGCAGTTAGGGAGCATATATGTGGAAAAATATATAATTTTGGCTCTAGATTTATCAAAAAGGGGGTTGATAAGTCTGCATAGGGAAATGGAAAAAGGCCGTATGTGCAAGATAGCAATGGTGAGGAAAATCTTGCTATAACAGATGCCCCCTAATGTGTGAGATCAGAGGAGTATCTGCGATGGCCGAAATACATTATAAATAACCCAGAAGTGGAGTGGTAGAGAACCAGCTGGATGAACTCAATTGCTCATTACATTGTGTACTGACTTTGCATACATGGCTACCAAAAATACAATGCAGATCCATGTGGAAAATATACCAACAAGTGTTCATGGCCATGAGTAGGAAAATATAAATGCGGTTATATGCCAATAGTTGTCATAGTCACGAACAAGGCTAAGTGAAACCAATCTCAAAATCAATCTGAAGATATATGTATACCATGGAGTACAATCTAATCTCCCATGATCACTGAAGTCAAATAGGTACTGGCCCGATGAAATGGAAGCAACAGCTCAGGAAAGTTGTGTCTTCAAAGTGATGTCTTCAAGTCTTCAATACAATCCGCCAATGGTGCAAGTCTACATCATGTGAATAAATGAGTTGAGGTCGAACACGATGGGACATCGTTTAATTAACGGTCATTGAGGTACACCGTTAACAAATGCGGGACAACCTACCAATGATGAATGTAGGTATCAAGGCACTGAGTACATCTCTACAAATGTGAATAAAGGAGTTGGTGTCGAACACTTGAGAGATCCATTGATCAGGAGACATTAGTGTATTCTCGTCTGTCAATGGCGAGAGAGCCTCCCACTAATGACTGCAAGTCTCAAGGTACTCATAAAACTCTAGGTCTCGTATCCAGAATACATGAGAAGAAGTCGATGGAAAGAGACCCGCTGAAAGGAGAGCATTGAGGCATCTCTCATCAGTCAACACGAGTAACAAAGCAGGAGCTTCATGATTTGGTGGAGATCGGACGAAGAACATGTTCACGAACCAACGACCTTGTGTGTCTTTCATGTGTGCCAAATGCAAGCGGTACATGAAAAAGACCCTCTGAATAACAACCAATGATGAAAATTGTTGACAAAGGCGAGGAAACCACCAATAAGTCTAATGGCATCCAAGACACTGCACGAATCCCAAAGTGTGAATAGATGTCTTGCCGTCGAACACAAGGGAAACCACCCAGTCAACAACCCATGATGAATTGTTTATTGTTGGGTTCAAGGTGACCTACCAATGATGAAAGTAGGGCCAGGGTGCATCATAAGACCAAAGTATCATGTGATTCTGAGACAAACTAAGGGTATGGCCGACATGCAAAGTCAAGATTTATGAGGAGTGGCCGACACAGGTTGATAGACTTCCTTTGAACAAGAGCATGAAACATACGGTGGACTCTGGCAGCATAGACTTAATGATTTGACAATTAGATGCAGGAGGCATCCATAATGTTCTCTATGGTGTTTGGAAGATTAACCAGTCGGTAGAGAAAATTCTGTAACGAGATCAACTTCCTAAGGCTATGCTAAACCCAAAATTACGATGACGCAAGGAATCAATAACTTTGTGCTTTGTTCAAAGGTGACACGACTGCTGCCAATTACAATATATTACTCCCTTCCCGCCCATTTTTTTGTTTTTTCATAACAATTGAATGCTATGATATAGAGGAGGGAACGAGTGTTGCAAGTAAGCAAAACTAGTTCCAGCAGAGGAATGTACCTATGCTCAATGCAAGGAAATGCATGCGGGAGATGGACACTCGGGGTGATGTTCCCTCCAAGGTAAAGGGTGTCAAATTGCGAAGGATAAGAACAAGGCTCTACTTGGTTGAGGATGCAAACTGCTTGGGCCATGGTTCATAACGCAAAGCGAGAATCGGCTAAAGGCTCAATACTACAAGCGAGGGCATAAGATGCAATCACAATTTAACGCCAAAAAGTGTCATTTTTTATATCTTTTAGTCTACTTGGTGTGAAAAAGGGGTAAACTTGTGCCAAATAGATGTCTTTTCAAATTCAATTTACGAGTGTGAAAAAGACAAGTTCACTCGGTGATCTTTTCCATTTTTGATAGTGGTTCAGAAAAGAGCTTAACTAAGACTCACGATCTTTCAACTCCAATTTTAACGAGTGTGAAAGGGACAAATCACTCGACGATCTTTTCAATTTTTAGTAACGAGTCAGAAAAGAGCTTAGCTAAGACTCGTCTTCGGGAGTTTAATCAACATGTAAGGGGGGAGGCCAAGGCTCCCGTCCCGGCCTTCTGGCAAAAGTCAGTATCCTGCGGATAACTGACAATAGCTTGGGAAAACCCAAGGCTTTCCAAGTCAAGTACGAGAAGGTGCTAACGGAGGATACACTCTCTGTGATGGTTCGAATAATGTCTCTTAATGGAAAAGACATAGGTGGGGGAATGGGATGTCCCATTAGGTCGTCCCAATCAAAGGAACCTCGTCAGGACTTGGAGGGAGAGCATTCGGGGGAAGAATAAATCTCTCTTGTTCAAAAGGGGGAGGGTGTGGAATGTTGATGACATGGCTAAAAGGTGTGTCATTCTCTTCAGGGATCAGCAGTAATTGGACACAAATGAGTAAGGTGACTTCCTTCGCAAGTCCTGCAAAAGAATTTAGGCTTACGTCTGAGTGTTCGGGATTCTCGATGTAACTAGCAGGGGACAGAGAGTCGTCTCCCTTATGATGAATAGAAGCAGGAGACGTGACATAGTTGTGATTCGGGGAAAAAAGAACAGTGCCCCTGACATAATTGGTAGAGGTTGGGGGCAAGTTGTCGACGTAGTTGGTAGAAGAAGTTGACACATCTCCGACATGACTGGCAGAGGTTGGAGATGGAGGACCAGTATGACTGATAGTGACTAGGCTGGCAATTTATGGTGGCATTTGAGTCCACAGTCCGGGGAAAGACTGATTCTGAAAAATTTCAAGCCAGGCAGGATCTTGGTGTACCCCTTGCCCTAGCCCAGTAAGGTGTTGGTTCATGCCAAAATGGTCTGATGAGGTTTGGACGGGCATCGTCACTGGGGTCTATGGAGAGACCGAGGTTGGATAAGGATTATTCGAGTGAGGATATATGTTTCCCCCTTGTGAAGGGGTACCATAAAGAGGGTAGCCTGAATTATAAAATTGATTCTCCCTGTATGGAAGACCTGGGGGTACTTGAGGACCTGTCATGGAAAAAGTGTTCGAAGGAACTGACATGGAGAACGAAATATACATGGGTGGGGGGTAATAGGTGGGATAGGCACCCATCTGAGTATTGTCTCCTGAAAGAGCGTAGCTAGTGTTGGATCCATAGGGGGGATGGTGCCATCCTCCCACGAGGACATGACTCATATCAAATGAAGAAGTAGTCATCGGAGCCATGGTGCCCCCGGGTCCAATGCTAGGATTCATATATGTGGGCCAGGGAGGGAGTTGCATGGGGGAAGGCATATCAACAGAAAAATGGCTAGAGACCCAAGGTGCAGACTGAGCATTATAGTTCTGCATACCATTATAAGAAACAAACGGATTTCCCCCCATGAACGTCATGGGGGGGGGTAGCAGTAAATGAGGGAGCAAAGGGAACTCCACTATCCATAATAACAAAAAACCCAACACGAAATCTTATGGTCAACTAACATTCAAAGAGCATACCAAAAAGTCAAATGACCAATATGCATGCAAACGGGCTAAAGTGGTTGAGTGCCCTCCCTTGCCAAAGAAGGTATGCCTCATCCAGGAGGGGCCTAATACTCCCTGCTAAAGTTTGGAGGTAACTGAATCAGTTATAAGGGCCCTCGTAGGCTTAACAACCAGTCGGTCAGACCCCCCCAAGAGAGTTAATCCTCCATAAAGGTTGTGTGTTGTCTGACCCCTATCTGACTCACGATACAAGCAAAATAACCCCTGCAAGTAAACTATGAGAAACCTAAGTCAAGCAACTAATAAACCATTGTATAACCGATGCACAGGCGAACAGTCATAAGTCTGGATCATCGTATGGGCAGGGTAGCAAAGCTCGAAACCTTGAAAGTACCGCCTCTCACAGAGGTACGGGCACTAGCAAGATCCCCAAATACGAATAAATCCACAAAAATATCTCTAACGCTAGGTGAGTATCCAGGGGTTATCCCTTCAACTAGCTTTGCGCGACCTAGTGATTAACTCTGGTGTGAGCGGAGCCTCCTGATATTACCAATTATACAATGGATTTCTCAACTCCCTGTCTCAGACACATAAGTTGATTTAGTTGCCTTGGAGAAGTTTACTCACAAAATCCTATTCCAAGGCACTAAATCCTAGGCTAGTTTGTGCACCCTAAAAAATAAAATCGTGACTAATCAATTTTAGTTTAAAGTGTAAAATTTTATTGGCTGTGATTACTCAAAAAGGTATGGAAATGAAACTCATGGTGTTATGACTCTGCATAAGAATAAAAATAGATGTAATGCAAAGCCTAACTTTAACTTTTCAGTAAATGATATGCTAAATAAAACAGTGCAATCTTCAATTTTAATTCTGCAACTCAGAAATAAAATGCAATCTTTCGCTAAATGTGCTAAGCTAATGATAAAGTTTCAAAGACAAAAATACCAACCAATGCAAAGTGCCTATTTTTTTTGTATTTTCAATGTATTTAAAAAGAAAATGCATGGACTGATAAGCGACTTGATATACAACCTCTACTGTGTATAAAAGAAATCACTCGATCAAAATATCAAGCAGCTAAGCAGACAACCCAACTACCAAGGACAAATCGAAAATGGAAAACAAAGAGAAAGTTGTCGCCCAAAAATTCAACTCCAAAAAGGTTTCTTGTCATCCCAGATAATCTCAACAGGTACCACAGAGACCCAAGAAGGCTCAGTGATCCTCAAAACCTACCCAACAGTCACTAAACCAAGCAAACTGTTGGGTATGTGTTATATTCTTTGCACGAGTAGGCATCGAGCGTGCAGGGGGGTGGAGCCCCCATCGCGGGGGTTTGGGGGTAGCGCCCCCGAATTTTTTTTTCCGCACCGGGACGACATATTTCCGGGACCACATGATATTTAGGTGGTTTTTCGGCACATGGTTTTTTGCCGATGGTTTTCTATTTCCGGTTAAGGAATTAGGGTTTTGGAC
>SNQJ01S0202570.1:0-16750 GCA_010110895.2 Picea sitchensis | reverse complement strand
GGTTTTCCCGGTTTGGGTTTCCAGGTGAAAAATCTCTGTGTAATGTTTGTATTTGCCATTGTATCTTTTCTGTTCTTTTCTGAATATCAGTTTGTAGTAGATATTGTACAAGGTTAGAATTTACACAAACAAGCAAGGGGGAAGTGGTATACGCTCCTGTTCAAGAGAAAAGGGTGTATATACACTTCTTGTAGTGGGACAACAAGCGTATACACGTGGCTGTCAGGGAAAAAAGGGCGTATATCTTTTAAAACAAGGTTAGGCAAGGTTAAAAGGCTGAAAAATCAGACCCAAAGTGAACAGAATCTGTCCAACTGTGATACGACAAGAAAAACAAAGGCAAAAGAGAAACGTAAGAAGGAAAAATACCTCAACCCTTAGAAGGAAGATTTATCCCCATTGGAGTCGCCAATTCTCTTACGAGGGAAAAACTCTCTATGGCCAAGGGTAAATCACAACAAACGGGTATGACTGCAGAAATCAACTCAATTCCAACATATGTTGTATAAACAAATGTGCAATACGAGGAAGAAGCCTACCTCGATCCAATCGTTTGATGTCATTCCACCGTTGAGCAATTTGACCCAAAGCCTTACACCTGCAAGAAGTTCTCAACGAACAAGCGATGCAAGTATATAATGACAATATATAAAATGAGTTAGCACATTAGATAACACAATCCAATAATAAACATTACAAACATGCCCATGGATAATAATCATATATTTTCAAGATATTGATTGGACGGAAAGGAGTATTTCTATTAACAATTGATCAATAGAAGTATCAACATTATAGACTTCCGTGTTGGCACGGTTCGAAACCAAGAAACCAAGTTCCTTCCAACTGGGTCTCCACCACTTCAATCCTCCACCAAAGGCAAGCTCATAGCAAAGAGATGAAGAGATTCTCTTGACAATAAGGGAAGAGCTTGGGGGCTAAACACTATGTTCAGACTTGAGGGACAAATGATGCAGACTCAATATGAAGTAATTTTTCCAGAGTAACTTTGCTCTCAAAGTTGAATACTTTCTCTCTCTTTTTCCATAGCTCGAAATTGTTGATGCAGGAGCATCGCCAACACATCAAGTGAGCCAGCGCGGAAGCGGAGGACAACTGGACAAGCGCTAGCACAAAATTTGAAAACGCCTTGAAGTTGGTGCACGATCTTAAATGAGTCATTTAAGAAGAAGCGCACTTGTATATTGTAATCGGACCTTGAGCCTTTAGCTCTTGTCCTTAGTAGGTAGAAGGCATTTATAATAGTTAATGCAGGTAGATAGAATTTAATTCTAGATTAGACAGTTGTAGAGCGCAAGAGGGAAACGGGATATAGACACCCTCATTGTGTATTGTACCATTATTAGAGTTAGAAGCATTGGAGCAAGAGCATGAAGAGAGCTGTGTAAGAACACCCATGTACAAATATTTGGATTAATAGAAGAGTTTGATTCAAATTCATGGTTTTGTGTCTGTTCTCTGTGTATTGATGCTTAACGATATGCTCAAGAATGTTTGCTTCCAGTTATACATTTGCTTTATATGCTGTGTATATGATTTCATGTTTGAGTTTGAAGTCTGAGAGGAAAAAGGAATGAGTTTCAATTATTTCTCTATCTGAGCTAGAGTTCCTGCAAGGAGTGCAGTGGAAGTGTCCGCAAGGAGTGCGTTGACAAAGGGCTCAGGTAGTTTAACTTTTGTTTTCATTCACCTAGTAGTGAAGTTGGGCACAGGAGCCGTGCAAGGAGTGCGCGGGCCGAGTGAAGTTCAGGGTTGCGAACCTGAGCGAGAGTTGAAAGACTGCTGCTGCAGGTGTGCACAGAGTCGAAAGGATTTAAACACTTAGACGTGTTTGAAGGTTGTCGCAAGGAGTACGAGCAAGAGGTTTCTTTTTGAGAACTTGAAGCCATGGGAAAAGCTCAGGAGGTATAGAACCTTCGAGTAATCACCAAGAGAAGCACAAGGAGTTTGTGCCGTGAAGTGTTTAAACAAGCATCGCAAGTAGTGTGTAGGTGGACAAGTCTTCGAGGAGGAGTACTTGGTTCATTTCGCAGAATTCATCAGGAGAAACAGACGGTCGGTATTCTCCGAGGAGAATTCGCGACATCCCGTGGGTCGTCAGATCTCACAAAGGTGCAGGGGAGATACAACGACATATTCTTGAGAGGTTAAAATCTCAGGAGGGTTAGAGTCGTTGATCCAAGCCAGCCAGGGCCGTGGGATCACTCGCGGAATCGCCTATCGGGATTTCGTGAGAGAAGAGTCGAAGATTTGGTAGCAAGGATCGCGAAATCACGATACGCGATATCCCGACAGTCAAGGGACAGTGTGGGGCCACAGGAATCGACGAGTGGACAGGTGGCACGAGTTTCGGAATTTTGCAAGGTGAAGTCCCGAAACATTAACATCAGGATTCACGATATAGCGAAATCCGAAATCCTGACGAGGTGACAGGGTGTGGAAAAGTCAACTCGTGTGTGTGTCGGGTAATCGACATATCGGGACTCGGGAGTCGGAGTACCGAGTTGCTGGATATCGCGAGTGGCGAAATCGCTATAAGAAAAGTTTCGAATTAGAAGGCAAGGTCAGTGTTGACTGTCGTCGGGTCTCGGGGACTCGAGGGTACAATGCTCGACCACTGACCTCACGAAGTCGCGAAGTCCGATCCTTCGAGTGCAGAGAGGGGATCGCGCGAAAATTTCTGTGGGTGCAGATTTCCCGTCAGGGAAATAGAAGAGCGTTACATTTCTTCAGGCCAGTAGAGAAGAGAAGATCCTGTGAGCGGGCGTGCCTGCAGGCGCGACTGCCTCAATTGTGCTCTTATAGCCTCTAGAATGCAACTGAAGGGCCGAGTCAGAACGTTTCCAGTATATGGAAGGCCAAAGATCAGAGATCTTCTGTCGTGACATGGAAACCTGACCTGATTTTGTATTTTATAGCACAAATCCCGATATACGCGAGCTGTAGTGGAGCATCAAACATATACGCATCTTGCAAAGCAGTTAAGGAGCGTATATGTGGAAAAATATATAATTTTGGCTCTCGATTTATCAAAAAGGGGGTTGATAAGTCTGCATAGGGAAATGGAAAAAGGCCCTTTGTGCAAGATATCAATGGTGAGGCAAATCTTGCTATAACACTACTTTCAAGGCTTGAAAGGCGTGATCAGCTGCAGGAGTCCAAGTGAAAGAATCATTTTTAAGGAGAGCAATGAGAGGCGCCACAATCTTTCCATAATTCTAAAAAAACTTTTAATAATAGCATATTAAGCCTAGAAAACCATGCAAGCTTTTGAGAGTCTTTGGGCGAGGCCAATCCTGCATAGCTTCAATCTTCTTAGGATTCACCCTGACACCTACCTTGCCAACAATATGACCCAAGTACTCTATTTCCGAGGCTCTAGAAGCACATTTAGATTGTTTGAGGAAAATTTGGTGCTGAGAGAGTAGATGGAGAACTCAATCCACGTGAACAATATAGGTTGTCTAGGTTTTACTATAGATGAAAATATCATCAAAGAAAACTAAGACAAAATAACGGAGAAAAGGATGGAAGACATGATTCATGAGGCTTTGGAAAGTGGAGGGATCATTACACAAGCCAAAGGGCATGACCAAGAACTCATAGTGGCCTTCATGAGTTCAAATTGTGGTCTTAGGGATTTCAACCTCTTTCATACGTTTCTAGTGGTAGTGAGAACAAAGATCGAGTTTAGTAAAGAACTAGGCACCACTTAATTCATCCAAGAGATCATCAATGACATGAATGGGAAATTTGTCTTTGATGGTGAGTTTGTTGAGGGTGTGAAAGTCAAGACACATGCACCAAGAGCCTTATTTCTTAAGTACTATGACCACAAGAGAAGAATAGGGGCTAGTACTAGGACAAATAACGCTTGCGACAAGCAATTCTTGAACAATTTTCTTAATTTCATTTTTCCAGGAAAAGGGATGATGATAGGGAAAAAATTTTGGAGGAAATTTGTCGGGGACAAGGGGAATGGAATGATCATGAACACCACGGGAAGGAGGAATTCATTGGGGAGTGGTAAGAATAGCTTAATGTTTGGAGAGGGTGGATTGGAGGTCAGGAGACACATAGGGTGTCTGAGTGGAGTGAATGTAATGGAGTTGTGCAATAATGTCAGAATGACCTTATTTGAGGAGCTTTTCCATGCGATGGGAACTTATGATCTCAGGGGAACCTATTGTGGTGCCTTGGAAATTATACTGTTGGCCCTCCTGGTTGAATTGCATGGTTAATTCCTTAAAATCCATGAGAATGGGGCCCAGAGTCCTTAGCCATTCGACACCTTTCCCGGGAAAACCCCAAATGGGGGAAAAACCCAACAACCTTTCTTAGATAGATTCCATTCACAAAGTCCAACCATTCAATAGATCTCAAGATCCATAGACAAGATATAAACCCTAGCACTAGGATAACGCACCTCTAGTGCTCACTGCTGCAACATCAACACACTACAAGAAGAACACACCTCCTTAGAGAGACAACACACAAGATAAAGTATCCACCAAGAATAACCAAAGACCCCAGCTCTGCGTCTCCTATTCCTCCTCAGAATTGTGCACCATTTCCTCAGTGGGAGAGTGTGTTGTGAGTGTGTCCAAATGAGCTAGACGTCCTCCTTATTTATAGTCTTCAAGTCAACAGCCTGGGTCGACTTCTTCTCTGGGAATCTTATTTTTACTTTATTCTTTTCTATGTGGGTCGAATTCTCTTCTGGATATTCTTCTTGTTGTTTAATGGTCTTCCTGGACTTATGGAATCTTCTCTTCATCTGAGCAAAGTCTTCTAGAGGAAAGTTTCTCCAATAGCTACCGAAACATCAACAACACCAACATGGTATCAAAGTTAGTTGAAATATTTCCACTGCATAGTTTCTGTTTTCCGTTGCACATACCTGAACTTGTCAAGCTCGTTGAGAAACTTATTGGAGGATGTTGAGTTTAACTTTTCCACATATTAGCTTTTCCTAGCCTAGCACACCTCCTGGTGGTATTAGATTACAACTTGGTGAAAGTTGAAATTTCTCGTTACAGTTGCAGTTGTAGTTGTAGTTACCAGTTACAATTGCAGTTGTCAGTCGCCAGTTGCAGTTGCCAGTTGCAAGTTGCGCAAACCTTAAGATTAGAACACAAGCTAGATGGTGCTAAAAACTTTAGAGGTACACACTTGTATATAAGTTATATCATGAGGGTGTTTGCAGGAGATGTACACTTGGCAAAAGGAAATTTGTCCAAGAAATGACAAAGGGATCATAGATCTAGTGCATTCAGAGGAATAACTCACCCTCCCTAGCAATTAAGACACCAGGTTTTTATATCAGGTTTGATATTTTTTATATTGTTGCGTCTTAAATAAATATTGTAACCGGGACATCAGTCTTTAGAGTTCTATTACTGCTGAGTACTTTTTGCTATCAAATGTTTAGTGATACTTGAATATTGTTAGTACAATAATCATTATGTAAATGCTCACTGTTTAGTACTAACGATGCACTTGTTTGCAAGATAGAATTGATCTCCTCTAGGAGACGTTCTTGGTTGTTGTCTTTGTCCTGGGCAGGTTACTATGGAGATTGTTAGCGCTGTCATTTCCCTTTTTAGTTAGAAACGATCTTAGTCGGGTTTACGTCCATGTGTCAAAGCATGTAAGGTCAGGGTACAGACAACATAGAGGTCGAAGTCAAGCAAGTGGTCATTTGGCCCTTGGAGTTGGGAAGGGATGTTAGAGTTGAAACATGTATAAAAGTATGAGTTTGTTCCAAAAGAGTCAGGTCCTTTCATAAGGGAAGTCCTTGCGTGCCTCGGGTCGGGGCAAGTTGTTTTACAGAAGTCGCGTCGACAAGTGTAGTGACCATCATCAACTCATTATGAACGCTGGAAGAATGAAAATCACGATGCTCATATCATATATGCTCTACAACCTTTATGAGTTTTACCTTACATGCCCTGAAACGTACTCGTCATGTGGATGTGCCACAAGAGATCTTCAGTTCGTTTCAAAACATCTAGTCGCCATGAATTCAGTGTTCCCTAGCACGATTCCACCTCACACCCGCTTTGTTATAAATTTCGGATGTTCTGCATGCATTCTACTCACCCGCCAAGATTATGCATTGTTTGTAGTTCTCTCTTGCAAGCCCAGGTTGATCAAGTTTCTTGCCTTGGGCCCGTGCCAACTCCATCGCGCACAGGACAAATACACATTTCACCATGGAAACCCCCCAAAACATAAGGAAGGGAACGCGAAGTGGTAGAAGCGCTATGCCCGAGCCCCAAAGCGACTGAGATTTGTTCTTGCTCACAGTAGGAATCCCCAAGGATCCAAAGGGAGGTTTCCCTCTTCGTGCAGAAAGGGAAATATCACACCGCGCAGAGGCCGTATTGGAAGAGACTGCGCAGAAAGAAGGAACGTCGGAAGCCCTGTCCCCCCCAACAACAAATGCCCCGGAGAAGGGGTAGGCCAAAGAAGAACAAGGAAGCTGGGGAAACTTTGGTCCCAAGAGAACCGCGCACGAGGTCAACTGCCAAAGAATCACTTATGTGCGCCATTAGGCTGGAACCGACTGAAGGTACAAGCCGAGAAAGCCGAAACAAAGTGAGAAGAAAAAATATCGAAGGCACAGATGTTCAAGAATCGTCCCAACAGCTGAAACAAGCACTACTCGCTATCATAGAGCTTTACAAGGAAAATAGGGAACTAAGATGACAATTGGCAACAAAGACCCTTGAAGTGTCAACATCGCGAGGCCATGAAGGAAACGTGATGTGGCTTAAGAGACAGCTCAGAGAGGCGAAAGATACAATCATATAGCTGCACAAAACACATAGTCTGTCAGAAGAAAGGAATGCAAAGTAGTTCAGAGAATGTGAAGCGACCGAGGAGAAAGTCCACACAGCTCTCGCCAGCGCGCAAAGGAAACATGATTAACTAAGTTCATTCTCGTATCCTCAAACATAGCACGGATCTTGACAGTTATGAAGGAGATATCACCTTTAGAGGTTTTTGTCTTTTTGGTAACGGCCATGACAGTCAACAACCACTCGCCACGAACGCACCCCAACAAATGAGCACATGGCAGAAATCAAGGCCGTTACAGTTGATGGCGGGAGTCTGACAGAATATTTGATTGTTCAGATATATTGTCGAAGGAAGGAATTGACACATCACTCTCCCCATGATGAGACCTTGCTAATAACTGAATCCCCGTGGCATAATACAAGTAGTCATGATGCGATTAGATGCAATTGTTTTCTGTTTTTGGAGAGACGTCATGCGAAGAGTCATTTAGCGTAGAACAATCAGTTTCCTAAATTCTAGAGGTAGTAGCTAGAACGCAGGGTAGCCCACCTATATATTTGATCTTTTAAATGTAACCCAGGTTGGTTGGAAAACTAGTGTAGACGGTGACTATTGAATGTAGTTTGAGCTCGATCGAAATTTAATGCAAAAGTGCTGAAGCTTGATGAAAAGATTCTAATTGTAGCAGTTGGATGTATTGTTTCCTTTCTTTGCATATGTACTTCCTATATTCTTTATTCATATCTATTTATGTCTAAATAGGAACGTATTTTCGAACCTGGGATTCACTGCACAGTGCCCTAGGTTTCGCACCATTTAGACAAACTGTTTTCCTTTAAGTTAACTCCAAATTCATCCTCATCGATGCTCTGAGTTGCTTCATGTGTTCTTCTCCCACCACACACAACGATTTTGCAGTAAAGACTGTTGCTCGCTTAGCCTTTATCCTCTCAATTTTAGTCATCGAGTCATTTGTTTCTATCTTTTTCTCGAACCGACTCCATAGCCCAAGGTCTTACTCTCTTGAGCCAATATAACCAGAACTTATTATTTAAAAGGTGTTTAAATCTAGCCGATAGCTCAAATCCATATCCTGTATCGAGACAAAGTCTCTTGAAATAGCCCTCTCCAGGTCCGAAAGGTTAGTTTCAGATATCAAAGTTGGTTTGTAGGTTGCCTATGTCATTCGTTTCTCAGCTGAACGAAGTTTATAGAGAGCTAACATTCTGGTGCCATTGTCGGGGACGAAATTGAATAAATTTTCCATGGGAGAACGACTAAAGTTACAGTTTTGACCCCTGAGGGTAACATAGGGACAAACATCTCTATTGGCTGAAACCTTTACACTGGCGACTCCAGTCAAAATACTAGTAGCACCAAGTAGCGCGGTTCATAAACCTTGGCGACTCCAGTCAAAAAGACTAGTAGCACCAAGTAGCGCGGTTCAGGAACCTTGGCTCCGAAGACGATCTATACCAGAGCAAATCCTGAACCAAAAACTGTAGAGCCTGTGTGCGACCCCAAGAAACTTCTACACAGGACTAGAGAGTAAACATCAAACCCATTCTATTACCTAGACATAAGCCTATCCTTACCCAAAGACGATGCGCAAAGCATTGATGACTTTGAGTTTGACGCATTATTCGAGCAAACCCTGTTCAGGTCTAAGTCAGAAACCAGCTTGGAGGAGATAGTTTTCAACCAGAAGAGATTCCAAGCCCTGATACCTAATAATATCCCTCAAATACCCAACCCTCCTAGAGCCATGGCCGCCACATTCACCCCCCTTGTTCTTCCATCCCAACTGTGCGATTTGCCCCAAAATTACAGCCAGAGGATTAAGCTCTACGATGTTGAAGGGAACGTTTCAGCCCAGAGGCATCTGGATTGGTTCAATGATTTCGTCGACCTAGAGGAGGTAGACTATGCAGAAGCGAAAATGAGGTTGTTCACGTAGAGCCTTTCGGGGGAGGTGAGGAAATGGTTCAAAGCCCTTCCGACAGAAAACATTCGAGACTTTGCCTTGTTTGAAACGTCTTTCATTACTAGATGGGGAGACAAGAAGAAACCTTTGCAGATGTTGACACAGTACAATAATATGAAGAGGGCATCGGTGGAGACGGTGCAAGAATTCTCAACCCGTTTCATGAGGGTTTATTACTCAATTCATGTAGAAGTCCAGTCGCCCCCAGGGCTACGCAACTACGATACGTCGACTCCTTCGACAACGATTTCGCCCGTTGTTGAGAGAAAGGAGATCAACAAATCTAGACGCCATGATGAGTGACGCAATCGAAGTCGAGGTAAACATGATGGTGTCGAGGAATATCAAACAAAGATTAAACAGAGGCGATAAGAAACCCCAAGGGGATGCACAACCATCGACATCTCGGTCCTCAGATGACAAGTTTGACTTGATGTTGAAGACGATGGAAAATTTGATGGAAAGAATGTCCATGGGAAACATACCTACTACCTGAGAACAACATGACCCCAGCCCATAAATCAGAACCTCAAAAGGGGTCAAGTTCCTCAGATCAGACAGAGGGAGCGGAGAGACTAGGGTGACCAACAGACAAGGCATCCATTCCAAAACAATTACGTGGACGAGGACTTCGATCAGATGTTCGAAGACCAAATGCATTGTTGCGATGACAAGAACCCACACGTGTTTTTAACAAAGGATGAACATGATCAGTACATGAGCGAAAACCCTAATTTTGTGTTGGAGACAGATGATGCACTATGTTAGCACCAGAAGAAGGCCTCATATTGCAATGAGGACAAGCCCGATACCCATCAGTTTAAATGTCACAATTTATTTATAAAAGGTGATCGAATGGAAGTAAACTCAGAACAATATCGTTTTAACTTAGAAAACTAGGTTGGAACAACTAAGACAAGTGAGGTCTTGATCTAATTTAAGCCAGTAATTTTTCATAGTGGTGAGTAAGTGGAGGGAAAAACAAAGGAAATAAAGTATGCTCTGGACATCCAACCTTCCAGCAGCCTTTAAAAAGGGAAAAGTCTCAAATATGAGATCCTCTCAGATTCGAGAAACTTCAAGAAACTTAAAATGCTGCAAAACTAATATAATCAAACATACATTATATAGTCATTACAACACCCGACTGGATAATCCATGCCCAGGCTCTAATATTCAGAGGAAAAAGGAGAGGAAGAGGTTGGATGCCATTAAACAAGAAGTCTCAAATATCAGTCTATAACCAGAGAACCAGAGGCTTCGTTAAATATTTACAATTGGGAGCTTAACTCTACCATCGATCCTTACAAAATATGAAAACTGAGTATATATACTCAGAGCAATTCACCTCCTTGGCAATAGGAGGGTAGCTGAGCCATTAAATTCCAAACTAGTGTGCCTAGGCTCTTCTGTCTGATAGGGACATCAAATCGACATGGCTCTTGTAGGGGGACCTGCGCATAGGAGTACCGCGGGCTGAATGTTTCAGAACCCCCCCACACCTTCCATTCATGGATTGAGCTGAGGTTTCACCAACCTGCTCAAACTTCATTAATTGTTCTCTTCATGGCGATGGCCGAGACCTCATGCACAGGGGACAATCACGTTCTTGTGGCTAGCCTCCTTTCTCAACTCCATGCTCATAGGGACTTGGGGCTGTGACCACGCGTCTCTGCATGGATGACTCAGATTGATCCTTGATCGATGACCCCAATCACTGTCGAGAAATCTTACACCGGGGATCCACGATGGACCTCCTTTTCTTTTCCCCGGTGCCCAAACTTTGCGAAAGGCTTCTTCGGAATTCAACGGTCAGATTTGCTCTTAATCTGACGGCCACGATAATCCCTGGAAGGCCCACATCGCTAGCCCTATCATCCATACGACCCAGGATCCATGACCATGTGTCTAGTTCCTAGACGCTAGCTGGGATTTCGGCTCCCGGTGAATGGGGGGAGGCGACCCCTTGTCTTTTAGAACCCCGACAACCAAAATACCGAAACACCGGATCCGATGACTCAGATCCCTTCTTGATCAACGGATCGAATCATCTTTCGACGAGCGCATAACTTAAAAAACCTCCCTCCTTTTAGCCTTATGACTTTGAGACCAGGCACCAAGACTGTGGGCCAGACCCCATGGCACTTTTGCAAATTGTGTTTCAGCGATTCCTAATGCAGTGGTGGAGCGGCCCGTTGTAATTCAAAGTCCCGGTCACCGAAATGGCGACCAGACTTAATCACATGCCGTGTGTCATTTGACTGGACAACTGAGATCTTTAGTCGATCAACGGTCCTAATCCTTTCGGGATTTCTCACATTAGGGATTCACAATGCATCTCTTTTCTTCTCTCCTAGTGACCAAAGCTGCGAAAGCTCAGATCTATGCCACCTGTCTCCGCAGGATTGGACGACCCAGATTAAATCGTGGAATATGGGCGCTTTGTCTCTAGCCTCTGCACTACGTTAAACCCCAAGCAACTTCATGGCCCCAAACACTTGATGACCGCCAATCTTGCTCGGATGAAAAATCCTCACCATTGAAAATTGCACTTTGCCCGCTCACTTGATTTTGATCTCGAAATGAACTTTTCTGCGTGTTGTTCTTGGCGCTCATGGTTGCGGCCTTTGAATAAAATGCATTTGATGGGTTTGTAATCCCCATTTCTTCACATTTTAAGCCAAGGTCCCGAATCCAGAGAGAAACTCCCCCCCTTACAAGAATTGGTGCTAACATTAGGCTCCATGGGGGATAGAGTCGTCCCTGTGATGCTCTAAGAACTCCTTCTGCAGTTCCAGTCACCTTCTATTGGGCTATGGAGTTGAGCTCAAAATACCCTACTTAAAAATACATGCTGATAAGTGAAATAAAAAATAAACACACATGCTCCAAGGAGCTTATTTATGTACAGTCCTAAACTAATAAATTCCTTTACATGGGGCTAGGTGAAAGCAAACTTCCACCATATCCATTCAAGTAACTTCCTTAATGGAAGCTCCTTCACTCTGTCAATGATCACTAGCAAATGATGCAACCACGATAGCAGAATGGTTACATCCTTCAGCTCCCATCCTAAGGCTTAGGTTAGGATGAAGCTGGGCGGCTGCAAATGATGAAGGAAATACAACTCCATGTATTCCTTCATAGGCTCATAGGACCAATGGAAAACTCCATAAAATGGGTGATGGGCAACCTCCTCTGCTATGCAACTGCTCATGCATGGTTGAATGTCTTTGGTGGGCACATGTCAATGAGAAGTTGATGGGGGATGATTGATCTTAAGTGATGGATGCTCGCTGATCGGTTCTGAACAGGAGGTAAACTACACCTCTTGCTGCTCCTTTGGTTCTTCTTCTTCAAACTCTTGGCTCTCCCAAGGGTCAGATTCATATTCATCATAAACAAGACCCGTGGGAAAAATCTGCTCCTCATCATGTTGCTTAGGTTCTTTTGCAGGCTCGGGAAGGCTGGTTTCCTCATGATGATCTTATTTAATGAACAGAGGATAAGGCTTTATAGCCTTCTCTTGGAAATCCTGCATATCCAGCTTAGAATCTGATTCGTAGTTTTCATACACAGGATGGATGCTCCTCTGGTCAACAAACTGTGATGTGGGGCTCTGCAGCTCTTCATCTGAATAATCATTGAAGCTTGGTACAACAAGCACTTCAAGAGAAAAATGCAAGGCCTCTACAGTCATGAAATCTTCAATGCTATCATCATCAATAACGCTATCAAGGATATATGCTTCAAGAAATGGAAAATCCTCTGCACTTTTTCATAAGAGTAGGAAGCACGATCTGCCTCAATTTTCTCTAGTCTTGCAGAAAGTGATTGTACCAACTCTATCAACCCCTCTGAGGTATATCCTTCATCCTCACAGCTTTCGCAAGAACGAACTATGTCCTAAACACCATCTCTATACCCCTCACAATAGTTATGACAAATTAACTCAGAGGAATAACACATTTGACAGTGTCTATTGAAAGCTGCATGAAACTCTCTCAAGGAGGAGATGCTAGCAGGGGGCAAGGATCGATACCATTCACGGGCATCCCCGTCCAATGAGAACATGAACATTTTTAATAATACATCCTCATGATGTATCTCCCACTGATGCATGAGTTCATGAAACTCGTGGAGATGATAAACAGGGTTGCCCTCTTTACGCTCTCTAAATATGGGCAAATAATCACCCCATTCATCCACAGTAGGGACAACATTAGGAAAACCAGGAACAACAGAAAAATCAAAAGGAGCAAACCTTCAAGCCAGGATCCTTTCCATTTCAAAACAACGAAGTCGTCAATCGATCCCTTAATCATGGAGTCACCAGGTGAAAGATGCATAGCTTTGAATGTGTATGGTCTTTGTTCACCATCAAAGGCCAGATCCTAACGTTGTCGTTACCCCAGGGAACTTCTCAAGTTGAGAAAGCAACTGCTGAAAACCTTCTCGAGAAATCTCCTCTGGGTCAGCGTTCAGGTGTGCTAAAAGTAGCCACAACTCAAACAGTGAAGTGGAAACATTGGAGTCGCCAGGTGCACAACTGCAATGTCCGATGTACTAGGTTCTGATGCACCCTCAGAACTAGTAAGCTTTGTCGTTCAATCCGAGGGAAAATCTTCAATTTCTTCCCTGGCAACGACGCCATAAATGTTAGCACTGGAAGTCGGCCTCAGATTGTGATCAGGACAAGCCCGATACCCATCAGTTTAAATGTCACAATTTGTTTATAAAAGGTGATCGAATGGAAGTAAACTCAGAACAATTATCGTTTTAACTCAGAAAACTGGGTTCGAACAACTAAGACAGGTGAGGTCATGATCTAATTTAAGCCAGTAATTTTGCATAGTGGTGAGTAAGTGGAGGGAAAAACAAAGGAAATAAATTCTTCTCTGGACATCCAGTCTTCCAGCAGCCTTTAAAAAGGGAAAAGTCTCAAATATGAGATCCTCTCAGATCTGAGAAACTTCAAGAAACTTAAAATGCTGCAAAACTAATATAATCAAACATACATTATATAGTCATTACAAAACCCGGCTCGATCATCCATGCCCGGGCTCTAAGATTAAGAGGAAAAAGGAGAGGAAGAGGCTGGATGCCATTAAACAAGAAGTCTCAAATATCAGTCTATAACCAGAGAACTAGAGGCTTCGTTAAATATTTATAATTGGGAGCTTAGCTCTACCATCGATCCTTACAAAATATGAAAACTGAGTATATATACTCAGAGCAATTTTCCTCCTTGGCAGTAGGAGGGTAGCTGAGCCATTAAATTCCAAACTAGCATGCGCAGGCTCTTCTGTCTGACACAGACATTAGATCGGCATGGCTCTTGCAGGGGGACCTGTGCACATGAGTACCATGGGTTGAATGTTTCAGACCCCCCCCACACCTTCCATTCATGGCTTGAGCCGAGGTTTCACCAACTTGCTCAAACTTCATTAATTGCTCTCTTCATGGTGGTGGCCGAGACCTCGTGCACATGGGACGATCATGCTCTTGTGGCTAGCCTTCTTTCTCGGCTCCATGCTCACTGGGACCTGGGGCTGTGACCACACGTATCTGCATGGATGGATTAGATTGATCCTTGATCAATGACCCTGATCACTGTCGGGAAATCTTACACCAGGGATCCACGATGCACCTCCTTTCCTTTTCCCCGATGCCCAAACTTTGCGAAAGGCTTCTTCAGAATTCAACGGTCGGATCTGCTCTTAATATGATGGCCACGATAATCCCTGGAAGGCCCACATCGCCAACCTTATCATCCATACGAACTAGAAGCCATGACCGTGTTTTTAGTTCCTAGATGATAGCTGCAATTTCGACTTCCGGTGAATGGGGGGAGGCGACCCCTTGTCTTTCAAAACCTCGGCAACCGAAATTCTGAAACACCGGATCCGACGGCTCATATCCCTTCTTGATCAATGGATTGGATCATCTTTCGACGAGCGCATAACTTAAATAGCCTCACTCCTTTCATACCTATGACTTTGAGACCAGGCGTCAAGACTGTGGGCCAGACCCCATGGCGCTTTCACAAATTGTGTTTTGACGATTCCTAATGCAGTGGAGGAGCGACTCGCTGTCCTTCATAGTCTCGGTCGTCGAAATGGCAACCGGACTTAATCGCATGCCGCGTGTTGCTTGAATGGATGGTTGAGATCTTCAGTCAGTCAACGGTCCTGATCCTTTTGGGATTTCTCACACTGGGGATTCACGATGCATCTCTTCCCTTCTCTCCTGGTGACCAAAGCTACGAAAGCTCAGATCTACGCCACCTGTCCCTGCAGGATCAGACGACCCAGATTAAATCGTGGAATATGGGCGCTTTGTCTCCAGCCTCTGCACTACGCTAAACCCCGAGCAACTTCATGGCCCTGAACACTCGATGACCGTCGATCTTGTCTGGATGAAAAATCCTCGCTGTTGAAAATTGCTCTTTGCCCGCTCGCTTGATTTTGAGCCCGAAATGAACTTTTCTATGTGTTGCTCTTGGCGCTCATGGTTGCGGCCTTTGAATAAAATGCATTTGATGGGTTTTTAATCCTCATTTCTTCGCATTTTAAGCCAAGGGACCGAATCCAGAGAGAAACTCCCCCCCTTACAAGAATTGTTTCTAACACACTGTTTTGTGAAGCGGATGATTCACTGTCTTGGGAAACAAAAGAATTTAGGAAAGGTTATCACAATGCCATTATGCAGTTCCAAAAGAAATACAACCTCAAGAGAAAAAGGGTGTTTGTAGAGTCTTAGCTATCAAACCCCATCAGAGAGCCTCAACAGACAAATCCCTCGAGGAAACCCCCGATGGATACCCCTTCCACAAGCCGCCCGAAGGCAGCCAACCTGACCAAGGATGCAACTGAAAAGGGAAAGTCAAAGGAGGAGGCCTCGAGGAAAGCGCTGGAAACAAGCCGGGAAGCATGTGGAAAAGAGGTAGAGAAGGTCTATCGCCCCTTTAACTTCGAGCAGGAAATGGCCAAGATCAAAATCTCTGTCCCTTTTCACGAACTTATCAGAAAGGGTGAATATCGGGAGAAAATTATTAAAATGATAAATATGGGAGGGACCCCCGATACTTTAAATGTCCAAGATGATCACCTTGCTATTCTGTTTGGTCCACGCGTTGAAGAGACTAGTGATACTGAGGACGTTCCCCCATTCTATGTCAGTCTAAATGTTCATGACATGACCCTGCATAACGTCATGCTGGATTCAGGCGCATCGCACAACCTCATGCCAAAGGCGATCATGGACGAGTTGGGTTTGGACATCACCAGGCCCTATAAGGACCTTTTTTCTTTTGATTCGAGGAAAGTCAAGTTCTCGGGTCTCATCAAGGACTTGGTATTATCACTGGCCCAAATTTCTTCGAAGAACATGGTTATGGACGTGGTCATGGCAGACATACCCCCTAAGTTTGGCATGCTACTTTCTAGGTCGTGGGCCGTGAAGTTAAAGGGGACTCTGCAAATGGACATGTCATATGCCACCGTTCCTATCTTTGGCCAGGATAGACGATTGTACAAAGAAGTGTTTCTGAAATACACGGTAAGCAGTAAGATGCAGCCAAATAACCATCCTATCTACTACGTCAATGTCACCTCGATGGGGAGGTTCTTTCTGTTTAGGGAGGTTAGCCCAGGGGAGACGTCCCCAGTAACCTGGGGTTTGAAGAGGCAAAGAGTAAAAGGTCAAGAGTTAAGGTTTTCCCTCCTCGCAGGTTACCACTAGTATCAAATAATTCGGCTAATCAGCCAATAAAGAAGTGAAGTCCCTATTGAAAACACCTGCCTAGAACAAGATAATAACAATGTAATATAATATTTGCAGGCTATAACTCAAAGGGTTAGTACTTCTTAACTATCTGATTTCAATTAATAAGCAATGTAATAGACAAGATGAAGTCAACGTTCTGCTAAATAGCCTATG
>SNQJ01S0202568.1:0-16751 GCA_010110895.2 Picea sitchensis | reverse complement strand
TTCTCTAGGGTAAAATTTTGTTTAACCTTAAGAAAAGACCCTATAAAAATAAAAATAAAAATTTAAACTAAAACCCACTTAAGTAATAGTTTAGTCTTCATAAAATTCTTGGGGTAAATGAAGAGAGTAAGAATTTAATTAAAGCTAGTGGATTTAAAAATTGCAAAGAAGAAATTAATTCTTAACTTGGGAAAGTATAAAAAGATATTAAATTAATAATAAAAGGAAAAGATTAAATAGCGCAACTGACATTTTGGCTTTATTATAAAAGGGAAAGAAGGGAAAAATAAAAATTAGAAAACTAAGAATTGGAGGAAACATAATAAAGGAAAGAAGGGAACTTATGGTAAAAAGTGAGGTCAACATAGTAAGGAATCTGCAATTAAGAACCTTCTAAAATGAACTAAATTAGCAACTTCATTTTAGAGAAAGTATTTAAACCCGTAAGGGAATCTAGGAACACCTAGGAGTAAATTTAGGAGCAACTCTAGGTGGGTGAGGGAAATGATACAATTAATAAATTTAAAGAAAATAATTATTGGAGGAAAGAGGGGGATGGACGACACTTGTGCGAAGGAGAGTATTTAGAATATTTTTTATTAAAACTAAATTTAAATGTGATTTAGGGAAAGTTGGAGGTTCTAAAACTCTATAAAATAAAGGGAAGATGAGGAAGAGGGGGATCAACTGTTAGCGTAACGTTACGCTACCAGAGTTGTGACTTGACTGATTACTTGTGGGGAGTTGGGATTTTCCAGCTCGGATAGGAGTGGTAGCTCGGCCTTGCGAGGCGAGCTGGGAAGCTAGACGTACCATCTGGATAGTGTGTGGCCCCTTTGCGGCTCGAGGGGCTAAGGGGGAAGTAGAGTACCCCTAGCATTGGCTGGGAGGTACCAGTGAGGTCTCGATAGTCGATGAGCGGGAGCGACACGGAGCGCGCTGACGACACTCAGAGAAGGCAAACAGGAAACGATATGCTTTTCAGTTGAATGATAGAATGTTGTAGGATGTATGATTTAGATCTGCATGTGTTTTTAAGTAGGTAAACTGATTATCTAGTTCATGACTGAATTTATTGCGTAGTTGAGTGATTCGTTGATTGATCTCTGTGACCTTCGTCTTCCCGCATGTCGTGACCGCCCGGTGGTGTTGACTGTGACCCTTGTGATTGTTTCCTCCGTCCCTAGCCCACCAGTCCTCGCCTGAGCAGTCAACCATGAGCTTGATCTACGGTCGTCGCCTTGATGTTAAAATACCTATGGATCTCAATGCCCTGCTTTTCTGTGCGAGGATGGTGAAGTGAAGGACGAACCCATCCATCTACCTTGTTGTTTTTCGTGGCTGGTTGTCGACTTGCGCCTTCTTGTGATGTTTTCCTTGCTTGGGTTTAGTTTCGTTGTGATCAGCTCAATACCTTCTGCGTTCTTGTATCACCTCTGCGCTCTCGAAGGGTATTTTATTATTAATGAGTTTCATGACAGTTTCCATCTTTGGAAGGAAAAAAAAAAAAAAAACTCAGCGAGCCCACTTGAGGACAGTATATCTTTAAAACCTTGTGACTGTGATGAAATGCTATTATTGTGTGAAATGCCTTTTTGTGTGTGTTACCCATTGTTAAAAATGATGGTTTTTTTTCTCTACTACTCGTGACTGTAATTGAACAATCCGACAACATTTTTACCCATGTTTTGGCAGAGGGTTAGCCATTTACTTGTCGTCGAATTTACTCATTTTCTTGGCAGCGATTTATCTTATGTTAACACTCAGCTTTTAGTTTAAAAAAAAAAACTCAGCGGATTTAATAAATTGCTTGTTATAACCTCTGTGAATGATTTGAATGCTTAAACCTAGCGATTTGTCGAAGCAATTTGCTTGAGTCAACACCGGCTTTTCCTCCATTAGATTTTATAGATCTGCGTTTTTTTTTCTAACTATTGGGACTACGGATCTTCATTACCAATTTAGCTACAACACTCAGCAATAGATCGGCGTTTCTTTTTACAAGTAATTTGGACTCGATTTTTATTAACCAACAACCAAACTCGGTCCTTAACATCAACGATTTCAACTTGTTAAGCAGCCACGACCTTCCTTAATCACTACANGAAGCGTTTGCAGCTCATGCAAAAAAAAAAAAAAAAAATTTACCGTATGCTCAACAATCGTTATCTTTTTTGGATCTAAACCTATGTGGAATCTCTTATCTACACAGAGAAGGGGTGTATAGAGAGACTGCGTCTTGACCTTCTTTTCACACAGAAATCGAAGTGTGGTGAGACTGAATTAGAAACATTGTCACCAACCATTCTTGCGTTGTGCGTTTGCAGTGGAATCTTTACTGTTGGCAGCGATTTGCAATCACGCTATGACTATAGAATGGACTTTATTGTTGACAGCGATTTGTAGTCATGTTATGACTGTATATTGGCCTCGTGGTGATTGTGATATAGTGGCTATTTTTATTACATTACTAATTTTGTGACAGAGATATTCCTATGGCTTGGTCAGTAATAGTCATGTTCCAGCTATTTTAATTCTGCCTATCCCTGCCAACGAATTACTCGGGTGCATTTTCACCTTTATGTTTTATGGCTGATAGGGAATGCACACAGAGTTTATGTGATAGAAAATTTTTATGTGATGGTCAACTCTTTTACAAATTTTATGATAAGTAGTATTGGTTTTTATTTTTGTGTAAAAGTCCCCCTTGAAAATACCAGCATCTATTTTACTCAGCCTTTGGTGTTAATTGGATGACTGCCATGAAGGAATTGGTAGCAAGCCCCTCCCATATCGACGACCTCACCTTTATGTTATGTAGCAGTAGGTTTAACTGTTAGCCTGTGAATATTTTTGTTTTTTGTTTAAGAACCAACTTCACTTAACCTTCTTCCTTTAGAACCCCTTAATCCCCTTTCACTTTTACTTAAACACCTTAACCTTTTTACCTTCTAGGAAATTGCGCCTTGAAGAAAATAAATGTAGTTGTCTCAGAAATTAATAATTCCCCTTTTTGTTAAATGATGCATAAGTTTAAGTTTTATTTAATTAGATTCACATTTGTTAGACAAAAGTTATAATGTTGGTTTAATAGGATTGTCAGACATACTGGATTTTGGCGTATTAGTTAGAATCTTGCGCAAGATTAATGGCCAAGGATTTAGTAGCTCTAGCTAACCGGTTAAGAGTTTCACAGTATTTGGCTACCATGTGCCTTGTGCCTTAGGTCGAACTAAAGAGTCATTGGACTCAATCGTTTCAGCACTCGAGTTGCCTAGTAGGATTCAAGAATCCATCGGTCAGTTGCGCAAGTTTTATTTTTTCCGTGTCATCGGGCGTCTCGTCCACCTGTGGTTGGGAGCGTGGGTCTAGTCTTCTTGTCGATTTATTTGGTCTCTTAGTGTGATAATTTTTCTTTCTTGGGTTGTTGGCCTAGTTGTGTTTTGTTGCGCCAGGGTTACATTACGCCTACCGCCTCGTGGCAGCATGATTCCTGATGAGGGGATCATTGCGCGCCCAATGGATGTGAGGAGAATGACAACCGATCCTGATTCAATGCTTCCCAAGGCGGGCATTGATCGTTGTTAGGGTTGATTGGTATCAGTTGCAATGCCTCATTTCGTTCGTAGCACGTGCCATAGAGGTGTCAAGATTTTGGTCACCTTGTTGGTGTCGGGCGGGTAGTTGTTTTCTCCATTCTAGTTTATGGCATGCTTGTCCAGTTACCTGATGTGATAGTAGGCTGAGTCATTGTGGTATTTCGCCTACTCTTTGCTTGGTGTTCGTCATCAGTTGCGTTGTTCAATTGTTTTTATCGTTACCTTCCTCCGAAAAACAAAAAGAATTTTTGGACTGTCTGCTTCGCTTGTAGTCATAACGATGGGTGTGTTACACTCTAATCATTGAGTTGACTACTTGAAAAGAAATGAAAAACATACCATTTAAATATCGCTTCCTCTTGCCGTTGTCATCCTAGATCCACTCCAGTGCTCCTGTGATGTTAAATATACAAGAGAACACAATCCAACCAAAGGGAAAGAAATATAATATGCTCAATGAGAACTTATGCACGTGATCAAGGAATCATACAATAAAACAAAGCAAGTTTTATGGGAAAGAAACATATCACTTTATTATATTAAAGTTAAAGTGGAGATTACAACCAAGGCCTTGATGTTGCAAGGTCCCCTTACGATGACCCTTTGCTCCAACACATACACTTTCTCCAATCTTGAATGAAGAAGATCCACAAAGACTTGATGAACTAGAATGAGGCTCTCAAGAATGATACGATGCAATTCTCCACACTATCTTACCCAATTCAACCCTCATTAACTTTTCTTAACATTTTCCATGAGAAATCCCTCTTTATATAAGGGAGAGAGAGATGGTTAAATATATTAGCATGATCCCACCAAATCAAAGAAGCAAGTAATATCCCAACCATACGGATGCCACCTCATCTTCTAAAATATCCCCTTATAGAAATTTACTGAAACTTGACCTTTTCTTAGCCTTTTGACATCGTCACACCCTAGCTGTAGATCATCCTTCAAATATGTCGCAAACCAATTTTAACACAGAGTGTGATGACTAGGCATCGTCGCACCCTGCTTATGAGGCATCCTCTGACGACCTTCCTTGATAAGGTTTTTTAGAAGAGAAATCCAGTCACTTTCCTCATGAAGAAAGGCTATTTTTGGGAACATGAACATATCTTATCAATGGATCACCAAGATGACAAAAATAATGTGTAACAGATTTGAGAAAGTTTTTGAGTTAGAGTAGAGTAGTAATTAGGTAGGTAGGAGTAAAGGTAGGCATAACTATGCAATTATTTCTAGGATAGGACATATCTAGGGAATTTTCAAGACAGGATGGGTTCATACCCTCACATATTTGTAAGATATGACAATTTGTAGTAGTTAAATACTAAAATAAATGGTAATTGATATGAAAAGTATAAAATGGCTAGACAAAAAGACTCCTTGGTGGATAAAGAGACAGTTGGGTAGAAAGTTAGACCTAAGATAACTTATAATAGAATGAGGAATGAGAATAGTTAAGGAAACATTTATCAAAAGGTGTGTCAACAATTATGGACGGACAATATATCCGCAGTTAGCATTAATGATGAGATAAGTCTAGATGGATAGCTAAGGAAGTGTAGCTAAGGGAGATAAGTTCCCACCGAGGTATTTAACATTCCCACTACCCTATCAAATAGATATTTCAAAGAGAGAAGAGAGAAGAGAAAAGACCAAAGTGAAAAATAAATATTTGAGTCTAGAATGATCGGAAATCCTAGAGAAATACATCTTTCAGTGGTCTATGATGAGGATTTATCACGAATAACCCATCTAGTTCATATTTGGAATGATAAGGCAGATTAGAGCACTAGAGTAGAGTGTGGTAATACAACAAGATAATTGATCCAAGAATTTGACTACTACAATGGATTTTGTAAGCAAGACCAATGAATAAATGAAATTCAAGGTAGTAAAATACCAACAGATACCCAAGACCTCTACTAGAAAACCTCTACTAGGAATAGTTCCTGTAAGGTACGAGGTTTATTATATTAGTAGAAAAGAGAAATAATGAAGCAAATAATACCAAGATAGAAACAAAATACGGAAATACTATAGAGATAACAATGAAACACCAAATTATATGGAACCACGACACCATAATTATACCTTTATTGATAGGAAAAAAAGGTTCACTTGCCTCTTTGAGGGGGAAACCTCCAGTAGAGAAGAGATGTACAATAATTCTTCTAGACAAAACTTCTGATACCCTCTACTCCTATTTAGACTAAACCTATCTATCCAAAAGAACAATCTAGAGGATGATCCTTCTAGAAGTGGAAGCTTCTGTTAGGTCTTCTTACATTTGACTTATTCCTACTTATTGCTAAGCCTTATTAATATTGAACTTTATTACATGGAAATATATTATTCTACCCACTTGAGGGGTTAGGTAGGTTAGGTCCCTAACATGCCCTCCCCCTTAAAATCAACCTTGTACTCAAGGCTTGAGATGAGGAAATTATTGCAGAATGGTAGTTGGATCCAATGTTGAAACTGTTGGAGTTGTATGTTTCTACTAGACTAACACTTTGTTCATGGTACGCTTACGAATACGATGCTCACATTGGTCCAAAACTGCTTGTGGTTCCAACTAGATGGATCCTTCGTCATCTAACTCAAGAAGGATGGTTTGAGTTTGACACTTAGTTCCAATCACCTTTTTTAAGAAGGAGACATGAAAAATGGGATAGAGCTTAGAAGAATAGGGAAAAGCTAACTGATATGCCACCTATCCCATGCACTTGAGAACTATAAAAGGACCATAAATTTGGGCTCTGGTTTTTTACAGTGTTCGACCTTGAATGAAGTTTGGTTATAAGGTTGTAGTCAAAGAAATATTTGGTCTCCTTGAGCAGATTGATGTTTTGAGAAACCTTGATCAACTTGTTTCTTTATGTGATTCTAAGCCATGACCAAATTCTCTTTGAGGGTGCGGAGAATAACCTCTCGAACTGTAAGTTTTTTGTCAACCACATGGACCTTCAACACACCTAGCATGTAGGAGAGAAATAAAGGTGGTTGTTGTCCACATACTTATTCAAAAGGAGTCATGTGAGTAGTTTTATGGTAAGAAGTGTTGTACCACCATTGATATAATGGTAACCATTGGGGCCATTTATTTTTCCTTTCATAGGAAAAACAACTCAAATAAGTCTCCAAAAACTTGTTGACAACTTCAGTTTGACCATCAGTCTGGGGATGATAGGTGGTGTTGAGATGAAATTGGGTGCCCTGTAGCCTCAACCGTTCTTGCCAAAAATTGCTGGTGAAAGTGGGATCTCTGTAAAAAAAAATAGAATGAGGCATGTCATGAATCTTGAAGACATGATCCCTGAAAAGTTGAGCCACAATGGATGGGGAAAATGGGTGTTGAAGAGCACATAAATGACCATACTTGGAAAGATGATCAACAACCACCATGATGACTAACGTATTGCTTGATTTAGGTAATCCCACAATAAAATCCATACAGATGTCCCTAAAAATAGTGGGTGGAATTGGAAGTGGTTGGAGTGTGCCAGAAGCTTTTATTGTTTCACCCTTTTTTCATTGAAAAACATTACATTCTGCCACAAAAATGTGAATGTCCTTTTTCATACCATCCCAGAAAAAAGAATGTTTGACTAGGTCATAGGTTTTGGTAAACCTTGAGTGCCCAGTTCTGGGTGTAGCATGAAGCTCAGAAATCACTGTGCATTGAAGTTGTGACTATTTAATTAAATACAAACAACCATTTTAGTGAATCTCATCATTGTGCCAAGAGTACCCTAGAGAAATTGGAGAATTGTCTTGCAATTGTTGGATCATATGAAAAGTTTTAGGATCTCATAGGCATTTCTGGCAAACAACTTGGAGCCAATCTGGTACAATGAAGGAGAGGGAGAAAAGGCACCCTTCATCTTCATATTTTTGAGAAAGAGCATCAACAACAAAAGTTTCTTTGCCTTTCTTGTAAATGATCTCATAATCATATCCAAAGACATTAGTTACCCTTTTTTGTTTCTCTAGGGAGGAAGGTCGTTGCTCCATAAAATACTTGAGGCTTTGATGATCTGTCTTAATTTGGAAGCGTTTCCCCAAGAGATAAGGGCGCCAGAGATATACTACATGTAGAATAGCCAACATTTCCTTTTCATAGATTGATTGTCCCAAATGGTGTTCTGACAATTGTTTGTTGGTAAACACCAAAGGTCTTCCCTCTTGCATAAGGACTGCTCCAATTCCTCTCTCGAAGGCATCACATTCTAGGACAAAGGTATTTGTGAAATCAGGAAGGGACAATATCGAGTAGTACACATAGTCGAATTCAAGGCTTGAAAGGCCTGGTCAGCTTCAAGAGTCCAAGTGAAAGATTTTTTTTTAAGGAGAGCAGTGAGAGGCATCACAATATTTCCATAACTTTGAACAAACTTGCAATAATATCATGTTAAACCTAGAAAACCATACAACATTTTGATAGTCTTTGGGCGAGGCCAATCCTTCATTACTTCAATATTCGTATGATCCACCCAGACACCAGCGTTTCTAATAATATGACCCAAGTACTTGAATTCCAAGGCACCAAAGGAACATTTAGAATTTTTGAGGAAAGGTTGGTGCTGAGAGAGAAGAGGGAGAACTTGATACACATGGGCAAGATGGGATTGCCAAGTTTCACTATAGATGAGAATATCATCAAAGAAAACTAAGACAAAATGACGGAGAAAAGGAGGGAATACATTATTCATGAGGCTTTGGAAGGTGGAGGGGGAATTACATAGGCCAAAGGGCATGACTAAGAACTCATAGTAATCATCATGAGTTTGAAAGGTAGTGTTTGGGATGTCATCTTCTTGCATACGTATCTGGTGGTAGTCAGAACACATATCAATTTTAGTGAAGTACATAGCACCACTCATCTCATACAAGAGATCATCAATGAAAGGAATGGGAAACTTTTCCTTGATGGTGAGTTTATTGAGGGAACGAAATTCAGGACATGTTCACCAAGTACCTTCTTTATTAAGTACCATGACCACAAGAGAAGAATAAGGGCTGGTATTGGGGCATATAACACCTTCTTGGAGCAATTCCTTCACTATTTTCTTAATTTCATTCTTTTGGGAAAAGGGATGACGATAAGGGAGAAAATTGGGAGGAAGACTTCCAGGAACAAGGGGGATGGAATGATCATGAACACCACAAGAAGGAGGAATTCCCTTAGGAGTGGAAAAAATGGCTTGATGTTTGGAGAGGATAGCTTGGAGGCCGTGATGCATAAAGGGTGTCTCAACTGCGTGAATAGAATGGAGTTGACCAATCATACTGGGGTGGCCTTTATTAAGGATATTTTCCATGCAATGGGAACTGATGATCTTAGGATAACCAACTGTGATACCATGGAATTGATACCTTTGTCCCTCCTGTTGGAAATTCATTGTTAATTCCTTAAAATCCATAAGAATGCGACACAAAGTGCGTAACCATTAAACACCTAGCACAATTTCACAACCACCCATTTGAATGGAAAACATATAAGATTTCAGGTGGTAATGTCCAATTTGAATACATAAATTTCCAAAACTCCCAACACATTTCATGGATCCACCATTGACAATCATTATTTGAAAATGATTGACATCACGAATATAGCAATTGGTTTCTTAGGCAATGCGGCGATGAATAAAATTATGGGTTCTACCACTGTCAACAAGAATGATGACCTTCCTATGCTTAATATATCCAATGAGCTTGAGGTTTTGTGGACTAGAGAATCCAGTGAGGGCATGCAAGGAAATGAGTGGCTAAAATTTAGGTGGTTCAGCAGGATCCTAGGTATTATCAGGAAGGGAGGGCTCTTCAACAAGGGAAACTATCACAACCTCTTCCGGAACATCTTCAGAATGGCCATAATTTTTTTTTTGTTCCTTACACTTGTGCCCTGGAAAATATTTTTCATCACAATTATAGCAAAGACCCTTCAGTTGGCATTCAATTATTTTATCCCTAGTTAATTTCTAGACCTTGAGGTGAGTGGTAGGGGGGTTAGGATTAGTGGGTTGAGGGCGAGGAACAAAAGAGGTTTTTTTTCTAGGAAAAAACAACTTGTTGGTCCTCTTTAGCACATTTAATATCTTCCAACCAAGTTTGAGGGTGGGCCATGAGAACCTAGGATCATATTTCATCCTTTAGGCCACTGATAAATCATTCATGAAATAATTCATTTGGCATTCCCTTAGTTTGAAAGGACAAATTCTCAAAATAAGTTATAAAGGCTTCCACTATTCCTGACGATTTCAACTTGGTCAAATGACCGCGATAGTGGGTATCAATGTCAAAGCGGTCATAGATATCTGCAACAAATTGGGTCCATGAAACATACCCCTGATGTGATTTTTTATGCAATTTCCACCATTACCATCATTCATGACATAGATAAAGGACATCATAGAAAAGTTTGGCCAACTCATTAGTAATACTGTGCAAAGAAAAATAATGTTCCATTTGAGTGACCCAACTGGTGGGATCGAAACCATCAAATTTATTGACCTCAACACAGGGAACATAGGGGTCATGATGAAATGAGTTGAATTGAAATGGAAGAGAATGATAATAATCAACAACATCTGGTTGGGCCGAGGAGGAACAACCTGAAGTGTGGTTCAACAACTCATCGACAAGAGATTGGAGGGTGTTAAATTGGTTCATGAATTTGGCCTCCATGGTGTTAAATTTGTGTTGGACTTGGGTCTCTAATTGTGCAAGGCAGTAATTGGTAGAGAAACTATCCCATGTCACATGGTGTATGGATTATTGGGCTTGACTAAAGGAATCTTGAAAGTCTTGGTTGCGAGTGGTGGCCATTTGGAGATGGGGAGTGTGGGTAAGGGAAAAGGGGTGGGTAGGACGACAAAAAAGGACTTATAAGTGATAGGTACTATGACTATAAGGGAGAAAATGGAAATATAATGGAATAGGAGGAAAAATAGGGAAAATTGAAGGGGTCGGGCCCACTGAAAAGAAGGATTAAAAATGAAAGGTACGAGTGCGATCTGGGAGAAAAGGGGAAGCTAATGGGATAGGTCCCAAATAGATGTGTTGGTGGGACCGCTATACTATTTTTTTTAACTCTTGTGGAGTTACAATTCAGCCTGAATAATATTGCAATGAAAAAATGCCCAAACGCTTAAAAGGAATAAATGTGTAGTAATTTCACAACCAGAATGTAGAAGACACAATTTCACAACAATAGATCTTTTATGTTCTATTTTTTTTCATCCCAATGGGTAGGGTATTCAGGGTTTCTACAGACAAGGGTTTTCCCTATGCTATATATCCTTGATATATGTGAGTGTCCAACAGTAGTACTTGACCCAATATATTAGGGAACGAACTAAGGAGGCTAGACAATTCCCTTAGTCGTACTACCTGACTACGAAGGTACTAGAGAGTATCTTCCCGAGTGTTGTTCTCAGTGGCACTATAGAAGTTGGGAAGAAAATTTGTTTATCTGTAGAGGGCTTCAGGGTATATAGGTTGATCTGTATATAGGAGTTGTCTGATGTGCTACCACTCAAAGGGGTACCAACATGGCCTACAAAGGTGGCCAACATATGTACGCATGAGTACCACTTGTATTTCCTATGCGTATTACTCCCTGACCACGGGTTTATGTGCATAACGATAGATATCTGTAGCTTCAAGATGTCGGAATACGTCTCTACCCTGAAAAATTTAACCCACAATGTTTTGTCGAGGAAATTTCTTTGATACCACTTGTAAGCTACCAGGTCTATTATATTAGCAAAAAAGAGAAATAATGTAGCAAATAACACCAATATAGCAACAAAATACAAAAATACTACAGAGATAACAATGAAACAACAATTTATATGGAACCACAACACCAGAATCATACCTTTATTGATGGGAAACAAGGTTCACTTGCCTCTTTGAGTGGGAAAACTCCGGTAGAGTAGAGCTCTATTACAATAATTCTTCCAAACAAAACTTCGCATACCCTCTACTCTTATTTATACTAAATCTATCTATTTAAAAGAACAATCTAGAGGAAGATCCTTCTTGAAGAGAAATCTTCTATTAAGTATTCTTACATTTGACTTATTCCTCATAATTGTTATTCATTATTAATATTGACCTTTATAACATGGAAATATAGTATTCTACCCAATTGAGGGGTTAGGTAGGTTAGGTCCCTAACATTTCCCCACCTCAAATACATAGATTACAACATACAAGATGAGGTGTAGTTCCCTGAATTGCGCTTTGACACATACATAGAGGTTATTCAAGGGGCTGAGGGGAGACCAAAAGTGGTCACCAAGGAATGGGCCAAGTCCTTTACAAATCAAGGATATTGTCATTTTTGGATCATTTACATTTTGGGTGTAGCTCAAACATCAACTCGTGTTCATGGTACTTACTCATTTGATTGCATGGAGGATTCATTCTGTTAGACTACACATATCATATGGACATTGATATAATCATTAGGTGTCGAGCCTTCCCCCAAAAGGAGAGGATCCATGTAATGCGATAGTAGCTAAGGATGCAACACAAGAGGAGGTGTACAAAATGTATGGTACATGAAGAGAAAAAAGAGGAGTGGTAATTTTGACTATCAATGATGCAAGCTTTTGGTTTTCCATGCAGTTTATTTCCTACAAGATGATGCACAAGTTTTAGAAGGATGAGTGTACACTTGGGGTAATTGATAGTGCAAATTGATATGTCCCAGGAAAAAGGATATCATGGGTGCAATAGTTGATGAAGAAGTTCATCTAGGATAGCCTAGATGTGCAAGACTTAGAAAAGGAGTTTCAATATAGTTGGGTTTTACTCCTACTAGAAATGATAATGTAGAATCCACCATCAGGAGACAAGTACGATGCACATGTGGTTCCATCCTTCCCCATATTGAAATTCCTAGAGCTACATTACAACTTAGACATGATGATCTAGTGTGAGAATAAGAAAACTTTCTAGAAATGGTATATAGAAATGATTCATGTTATAGTGCAATCCTTCCACAGACCATGCAACTTGATTAATAGGTATAAGGACTATCTTCAGTTTGAATGTGATTTACATAATGCTTTCATCACCCCACTCGCAAATCCATTGATTACTATAGATATCCTACCCTTTTTCATTACTAAGGAATATATTCAACGTGTTGTTGCAGAGTGGTCAAAGAAACTTCGGCCCATGTCAGATGATTATGTAGAAAAATCGGAAACAAGGATCAAGAAGTGGCAGGAGAAGCAATACACAGAGGAATCCTAAAGGAAAGGTAAAGGATGAACAAGTGAATAAAAATGGGTAGAGGTATCCAAAGAGGTAAGAAAAGGACAAGGTCCCAAGAGAAATTTGGCGTAATTGACCATAGAGAAGACTCTGCTCATGTAGATAAAGTGTGCAATGATTGAGCCAAGCCCAACCAAAAAATCTAGTGAACAAGAAAACAAACTAGTCCATTAAAACATATAGGAACTACACCCATCAAAGAGCAACCCCCCTCTTGTATTCCCACGAAGTCCACCATGCGTAGTTTATTCACTTACTGGATGGAAGAATGGGAAATATACACCAATGCCTAGGGAGAGAGATAATGCAATCCCCAAAATCAATTCATAGAATTGTTAAGCTTCTCTAAGACAATTTGGATGTGAAATAATTGTTTAATAGAGATTCATTAGAGAATTTATATGATCTCTATAATATGGTTGAGTCTGTTCCAAAAACTAGGCCCACGTCCCAATAATAAAGGCCATAGGTATCGCTACTAGTTTCACACCACCATGCAATACCTATAAGAAAGTGCTACAATTCAACCAATTAACCATCACAATTGTAGAGTCATTCACTATATTAGAACCTCAACCATTGACTTATGTTGAGCTAGATTTGGCATAAGAACCCTCATACGACTTGCACATATATATAGGAGAGATAACAAATGTGTTGGGGGATAGGTAGCATTCACTTGACCAATCCTATATAGAGATGTTGTTGGGAAGGTGTTATATTCTTTGCATGTGTGTGGGGAGGTGTGTCATATTTGATGACCACGTCTGACGATTTTTTCTATTTTAGCATTATTTTCTATTTTTATTGGTTCTCTAAATAAATCTTGGATTAATAGATTAGGGTTTTGGTAGTTGCAAAATACCAGCTAAAATTTTTCATATATTGTATTGTGAATGGTGGAATTAATACCATGAATATTTGAGAGGTGCGACACCAAGGAAGGATGGTTTTCTCCCGGTTAAGGGTTTCTAGTGTAAATCTATGCGTACTATATGTATGAGCCATTGATTAATTTATGTTTTTCTTAAGAATCGATATGCATTGATTTGTTTCACTGGTTTAAAACTTACATGTGGTATCAGAGAACATTTTTGGCTTCAAGGGGATGCCTTTGTTCTTGAGAGTTTAGCTTGTTCTTGATAGATCAAGTTTACCTTGGGTCTATGATAAACCTAGGTTCAATGGGGGGTTTGTAGTGGTGATTCATGTGTTGAAAGAGAATGGAGAACAATTCTAGAATCGAGATTGAGAAGTTAAACATTCAAAACTTTGAGCTATGGAAGCTCAAGATGGAGGAACTTCTTGTAAACAAATAACAATGGATCCCTATGGATCTTAGTATATGAGATACTAGTAAAAACCCTACTGGCATACAATCTACTAGTACAAAAACCACTAAATCTATTGGTATGTCAAAAGAATATTGGGAGAAGATAAATAGAAGAGAAATTAGTACAATTAGACTCTATCTAGAAGATTTCGTGTTACTGAATGTATTGGGAGTATCTACAACCAAAGAACAATGGAAAAACTTGGGGAATTTGTATCAGTCAAATTCCTTGGTAAAAAAAGTTGTTTCTTCAAAAGAAGTTGTATCATCTTAGGATGGAAGATGGAGATTTTATAATAGATCATGTAAATTCCTTCAATACTTTGGTAAGTCAACTTGGATCTGTTAATATTACGATTTCAAAAGAAGATATACATATAACTTTTTTATGTTGTTTACCAGAATCCCAGGATAATCTGGTTGTAGCAATTGGTAGTACCACTCAATCTACATTGAAGTACAAGGATGTAGTTTCATCCTTCTTATCGAGAGATATGAGGTGGAAAATCATGGATAGTCATAGAATATATGCTTTAGTTTTAAGAGGTCACCCCCAAGATAGGAGTAAAATTAAGTCTTCGGGGGGAGGGAGATATAAATCTAAAGGTAGATCTAAATCCCCAGGAAAGTATTTTAGGAAATGTTGGAAATGTGGTAAAGATGGGAATTATAAGAAATATTGCAAGTCTAAGAATGTTGATAAAGGAAAGGGATCTGATGATACCTCTTCCATAGAGGAAAAAACCTCCACAGAAGAAGGAGGTGATGTTTACTTGGCATCTATTAGTATACATGTATATCACGATGTATGGTTGATTAACTTAGGTGCATCATTTCATATGACCCCTCACAAGGAGTGGTTTAGTGAATATGAAAAGTATGATGATGGTGATGTCTTCCTAGGATATGACTCTAAAAGAAAAATCATAGCACGTGGAAAGGCTAAGTTGTTGCTGAAAGATGGAAGGATTAGAACTCTCCATAGAGTTCTACACATTCCAAATATAGACAAGAGCCTAATATATGTAAGTAAGTTGGATGATGTAGGTGTGGATACTTTATTGGGAAGGGAACTTGCGAGATGTTACGAGGAGAAATGGTGCTGATGAAGGGAGTTTGGTGTGGAAATATGTACAAGTTATTAGGAAGAACTTGTACTCATGGGTGTAACAATTATTTTTTCACCGAGCATATAAATAAAGAAGATCTGATCCATACTGTCCTTGGAAGAGGACCATGATGCGGCATAAAAAATTGGGACATTTTGGAGAAAAGGGCCTTCGAACACTACACAATAAAGGTATGGTTAATGGTATTTCTAGTTGCACCCTGAATTTTAATTTCTATGAACATTGCATATATGGTAAAAAACATTGAGTAGCATTCCCATCGTGTGATACAATATCAAAGGGGATCTTAGAGTTAATATAAAATGATGTGTTTTGAATTGTGCATGTTCCATCACTAGGTAAATGTGTGTATTATGTTTCATTCATAGAATATTTCTCAACGAACGCATGGATTTATTTTCTTAGAAATAAATATGACATATTTCCTAAATTTAAAGGGTTTAAGGATCTGGTAGAAAATCTGTAACATCCTGCTCTGGCGCACTGAGACAACTTATTATTTGAGGACACTTGCTCGCAAGTGATCTGGACCTTTCTGATGTTAAAACATTTATACTTGATTATGATGCGTTATGATAAACAACATGATGTTTTACTATTTGATGTAGACAGGTGCTATTGACTCAGTTTTATTGAGTGTGCAGGGTTTTGGACCTTGATGATGTAGAGGCATCGGTGGAACCCCTTGGACTCTAGATTGAGTCAGGGAGTGTGCTATTGGGTTGATTTACTTACTATGATATTTCATTTGATTTGATGATATGATGTTGACATTTTTGACATGATTGTTGATGATGCAGGCTGATGATAGCTTGCCGACCAGACTCACATATGGAGTAAAGGGGCCACACATGATTTCCAGAGAGGCTGAGGAAGAGGCGTGGACAACAACCCTGCCACCGACTACTAGCACTTCCGCTGTGGCTCGAAATGTAGGTTAACGATTACCTAGTTCGAGAGGATCCACGATGCCGTGAGTGTAGACTACGACAGTCGCTCACGATGATTCTAAGGGGCGTGCAATAAGGCAGGGGCCTTATTCCTTAGATCCCTTAGTCTCCCACAAGTTCACCTGGCGGAGTGTTGACTCCAGGGGTTATAGATGTCTACCAATCAGTCCAGAAGCGAGTGGCACCCTTGGAGCACGTTGTGCATCCTGAAGGGAACGTCGCGCAAAATAAACACAAGAAGCGAGTGGCACACTTGGAGCACGTGGTGCATCCTGAAGGGCACGTCGCGCAAAGGAAAGGGAATGAGGCGAGTGGCACCCTTCGAGCACATGGTGCGTCCTGAAGGGCACGTCGCATTGAGGTTGATGAAGGGAACAAACCTAAGTAGCCCTAAGATAATAACACCTTAAGAAATCCGTAAACAACTTCGCTAACCCCA
>SNQJ01S0202567.1:0-11316 GCA_010110895.2 Picea sitchensis | reverse complement strand
ACAAGGCTTTCCTCTGAGCAGGGCAGCTTTGGAGGACCTCCAAAGCAGACATTGCACAAGGGGTTTGTGATAAATCCTCCACCATAGAGTAATTGTGGGTGGCCCTTGCATTTGGGTTGTCAGAAGATTTTTTAAATGCACCCTTTGGAATGCATGTCATTGTTTCTCCCAACGTCTTCTCGATTTGTAGAGGAAGAGATGGGAGATCAGCTTCTTTACCCTTCTCATAAGTGCTTAGTTCACTATAGTCATGTGCTCTAGTTGTTATGAAAGCATCACCCCTAACCATATATACATTCGCGGATGAGGGATTGTTTGGAGGAGGGTAGGTTTCTTGCCTGCCCCCTTCTGTGCTGATAGAGGCTTGAGTTAAATTTTTCCCATGTTGAAAGGGATTAGTCAACGTTTCTTGTTGTTGTTGTGTGAAAAAATTTTGGGCCTCTGCAAGTCGGGGACAAATATGGGTCAGGTGGTCTTCCGCACACAAGTTGCACAGATACCTCACCTTTCATTTTTCCGTGGTGTCCCCACCAGCATTATCAGTGGGTTTTTTATCCCCCTTACCCTTCTTTCGTTATTTTTTCTTCCCTTCAGGCTGCTGGGTGGCCTTTGGGTTAGTCTACTACATGGAGTGTACATCCAACGTTTGAGTAGGGGGAGCAGCCAAAGTAGTAGTTTGGCTAGCCGCTGTGTGTTGTATAGATAACTGTTGCAACTGTTTTTTCAATTGCTCAACGGGATTGGTTTGTGCTGAACCAACAATACAATCGGCATGTGGTCCAACTCTCTGTTTAGTTTTATCCAGTATCGAACGTGGCGCATCTGGAAAGATGTTGTATAATAAACCAGATTGAGAATAGATGAGCTCAAACTGTTGAGCCCTCATGATGGCATCTTCTTCAGAGAAAACTTATGAAGTCGCGATGTCTTTGAATAATTGTGGGACCAAAGACTTAAGGAACCACTCAAGCAGGAATGTTGGTGGGACTGGTACTTTGACTAGACTCTTCCGGCGTCTCCACTCTCGGATATGATCAGAGATATGGTCCGCTGTTGTCTGTTTGAAATTGGCGAGTAGTTATGTGCTAGTGTCGTATCTCACAGGTAACTANGATGTACCATTTCATGACACTCTCGATAAGAGTGCGTTGAAACAATCGCAACTGTATGGAGTCATCTTTCAATGAGTTAGATGAACACCAAAGATGGAAGGTAGTCACATGATCATCTGGATCTTCATTAGGCTTGGCCTCGAACTTTGGAATGTCCGAAGGAAATTTCGCTAGCATAGGAGGCTAACATGGATCGTGACAAATAGGATCATTTAACAACCTTGTCAAATCTAGCAAGTGCAAAGTTGCCAGGAATGGTAGTTTGGGTTGCTGCTGATAACCTGGGAAAAAGGGTCCTGGAGTTTGACTGGCACCAGGTTGCCAGGAAAATTTTGGCTACTGGCCTAGATTCTGGTAGAAACCATGGCCCTGACTAGCGTAAGGATTTTGCATCTATGGAGACATCATTGGCTGATTTCCGATAAAGGACATAGTGTGTTGGGAATTCATCATGTTCGACGGACTTTGGAAAGGATTACCCCATGCCGGTCCTTACGGGAGAGGCATAGTGGTTTGTCCAAGGTTCCATTGACTGTGGAAAGAATTACCCCAGAAGGACATTCCAGAGGAAGGAACGGATCCTTTTCCTAAGTTCCAAGGTCCTTCTATATGTGCCCCCTGTGCAGGAATAGTACCCTGCACAGGAGTAGACTGTCCAAAAATGGGATTGCCCCTAGACGGGAAAGTGGTGGATGAGAAAGTGTTGTTACCAAACGTCCCGTTCCAAGAAAACGGTGTCGAACTTATCGACATATTGTGTGCAGGTGTTCCTTGACTCCCTGCTCGAAATAACTAGTATGTGTAGGCTGCCCGACGGACTGCTGATGCAGACCACCAAGTGAAGGGGACGAAGGAGGGATATGACCTCTTGCGTAAGGAAAATCATTAAAAGGGACAGGAGTGCCCCTAAGTTGACCTTGCAGAGGAGCGTTAGAGCTCCCTGCCCCTAGACCCAAAGTCTGTAAAGTGGGGTAGGTGAGTACAGGACTTGTACCCGAACTAGGCATATCGTATGAGAACGAAGGGCCTGTCGCACTAGGTGTGAAGGGGGTTGTGGTCACGACCATAGACGGACTCGATCCACTGTGTGATGTAGTTGCAGCTGAGACCATGGTGGCTCAGACCGATGATGGTAAGTTAGGAGATGATTCTCCTGTGGTAGCAACTGTGGTGGGAATTGAAGAATTCCCAGAAGAAGTAACAACGTTTGTTTCCATAGCTATGTGAGGCACTGTTTGGCGTTCGTGAAATTGGATTGGTGCAATAAACGGTGGCCAAATATCAGTGGTTGGGGTTTCAACTGAGCCAAGAGCGGCGGTTGATTCCTCCGGGAGTTGTTCGGGCACAAAGGTTTGTAACCCGGTCGCTTCGAAAGACCCTTGTTGGTCAAGCTTCCGCCTTAATGGTGGCGGGGGTGTCTTTAGTGTAACCGGCAACAGGCCCAGAAGCCTTCGTGACCGGCGGAGCTCGGGATCCTCCACTGTGTGAGAATATCCAAGACACACTAAGGTATTCTACATGTTCAAAAGTAACACAGACTAAAAAGAATCCCCTAAGAGATAAGACAAGTAATCACTAAACTATTTGGAAGAACAGTTACAACAACCAACACTAGAGAAACTTACTGGTGCACGTACAACTCGAACACGGAAGCACCCTCCGGGTATACTCTGCAAAGCGTGGCCCGATGTCTGTCTTAGGTACCGCGGTATACCCCTGCAGTCACCTGTGTATGTCCCTAAAAAGATTAGCAACTAGGTTGTCAGCATGCAAACAGTCACCAGGCGGGTACAATCAAAAGTCGGGTAGACCACAATGAGCAGGGTATCAAGCCCAAAACCTGTCAAGGGTATCGAGAGAAAATGGTCCGGAAGACAACTGAGGACCTTGAATGGATTCGAGACCCATGAAGCCCCGTGGCAAATGCAAACGATGGAATCCCAAAACAAGCCCTCGATATGTGTTATCCACTACGATTGGTCCGACTTTGGAGGGGTTATCTCCACTACCTTTCCGCACGCGACCTCATGTTTATCCCCTGTGTTAGAGGGGGGTCCCGGATAACTTCCACGAAACTGGACTTAGACAATCCCTACCTCAGACTCTAATGTTTGGTTTTGAGTGGCCTTGAAGAGTTTCCTCTCCAACCTAATTCAAGGCCCTAATCCTGAACTAGTTTGTGAACCCTACAAACATAAAAGTCTAGTAGATTTTAAGATTAGCGTTGCTTTTAAGGATTTTTCTTACATCAAGGGGTATGAAGGTGAAACTGATGATGTGTAAAGACGAAAAAAGAAAGTGAATGAAAAAAGATGGAAAGAAAAGACTTTTACTAAATGCAAAATTTCAACAACTTTTCACAAAGAAAGATTTATTTTTGTTTTTTTAATTTTTCTAAGATTTCCTACAGCAAACTCAAAGGGATTTCACTCGAATTCGAGCTACTTATGATCTAAGTGCACTGCAAAAAACTTATGAAATAAAAGACTTCTCCCTAGCTAATGATGTAGAAACACACTCTTCAACCAACGAAGAAAATGAAAAAAGATTTTTTTATTTTATTTAAGTGCTAATAAAGCAACAAAGGGAAAATACCGACAAGCCAAAAACCAAGAAAAACAAATTCTGGCTTAAAGCGTAGATCGCAAAGAATGAAAGTAAAGAATCACACAATGGCAATAAAAAAAACAAAGACTCTCACGCTTGTCTAAAAACCAAAATGAATTTTTTTATTTTTATTTTCTATCAACTATCAACTGAGAAAAAGTAGGCTAAGGGTAAGATGACCTAACCTACTGACTATTCAAACCTGGACTCAAACAACTGAGAGGAATACTTATTATCAAAGGAGGGGATGACTCCCCCACCCTGAACAAAAAGTAGCTTGTCAAGCATGCAACTGTCACTAAAACAACACGCATGCAAACACGTGCTGAGCAGAGACAGGAAGCGTGTACATGCGGACTGACCTTGTACAGGCCGCATGTATGTCTAAATTCTAAGGAAAAAGAAATGAAAACAGGCAGTCCAGACTAGGAAGAGGCCTCTGGTATTGATAATCAGGGTCCCTTGAAGGCTTGGATGCTCTTTCTAACAGAAAAGACAAATAATGAAAGGGATAATAAGGAGAAAAAAGCAATCTGAGATAGGACTGTGAACCAGCAAGACTCAGACAGGATTCCAGAAAACCCCCTGAGAATGTATTATTCTGACAGGGAAGAGGAGGACTGCCTCTAGGGTTCTTTGAACTCCTACACGCTACTGCTATCTCTACAGCTAGCGTTCACACGCGGGCTGTCAGAGGATAGGGCGCGGGCACATGCGTGCAAGCCTTCTTCAGGCCGCGTGTACCTCTGTGTGTCCCGAAAACCACAGCCAAGAAAAAGTTAGGGAAAGCTATTATGGAAGACCAGACTCCCTGCTAGCTCAGACCTTACAGAAAAAGATAGGCAAAGAAAAACAGAAAACCTAATCTTTAAACCACCCACAAATTTAAATAAATCCAGGAACCCTAAAGAGTATTCTCCCCAGTATGGTTTCCAATTCTGTTGTTGGGAAAAACACCCTATGGACTAGCAAACTAGGGTCAGACTTGCATGCAGATTTTGACCGAAAAGAAACTACTTTTTATACTACAACCTGTTGACGGGCGAAATTGACCGTCCGTCAACTGAGAGAGTGGAACCGGTCCGGGGTTGTCTAATAACCCAAGCCGTTTGGGATGAACCACCCTGACGGGTTTAGTGGCTCCGTTAGCCGATCTAAGGTCTTAAGGAAACCAAGGAGAAAACTAATCTAAACTAACTAATCTAACTAAAAACAAATAAAACAAAATAAACTAAAACCAACTAAAACTAACTAATAAACAAACTAAACTAAAACTAATTATTAAAACAAACTAAACTAAACTAACTAACTATATATATACAATCTACTAACTACTACTATACTAACTCTAACTACTAACTGAAATATAACTTATTCACAAAATGTACAATATCCACAAAATACAGATTTAGATAAAACCTGGAAAACTCATTTGCATTCTTCCCTAAGACAGAGAAAGATATTTTTTTATTGATTTTATGATTTTATGAACAAGAAATAAAACTAAAACTAACTAAAACAAATCAACTAATATACTAATTACACATATACCTAACTAAAATACTAATAAATATACTAAACAAATAAACAACAAACTGACCTGGAAACGCTCCAGATTTGTCCTGTGTGTAATGATTATTTAAGCAGATCAGAGGGAGGAAACCCACTCTGAATCATCCAGAAGCTTCTTGTAAACGATAGCTGCAATGCTCTTTAAGTTTATTTACAAGACAAACAAGACATAAAAATCACAACAATCATATAATTTATAAATCTTAACAATTAGGTAAACCTGTATGTAAAGACTTATATAAAACAACTCAATCGATGAAGAAGAGAAATCTGTCATTCATAAACTGAACCATTAATTGCTGTGTTTTCGATTAATGAAAGAAATCAGCCATGGATCATATTAATTAAATCATATCAGTTTTCAAAAGACAATGATAGCTAAAGTAGTCACTAATCAAATGCAAATTGATAAACATAAACATGAAACAAAAGATTGATATTCTGAAAAGCGAAAGATGTAGCAGAACATCAATTTTTGTCTCAGTTTGAATTAGAATTCCATATCTTGGTTCTCCCACAAGCAAGGATCATCCTTATTACAAAAATAATAAGTATTTATAAGTTTTCCACAGGGTAAAACCTCCCTGTGGAAGTTATCAAAAAAACTGTTTACATAATCTGGGAAGATATCCCAAGTTTAACTAAACTAAGAAACTATAATAAAACTAAAACATCCAAATATCCTCTAGACTGTCCATCAAATCCCATGTAATTCGAATTCACCTGAAAAGGGTCAAAAATAGACAAGTTAGAAGGATCTTTTATTAATAAAATGGTAAAAATTTAATTCTATAGACTAGCTACAAAATCCTCTGATTCTGTAGCTAGTCTAAAATAAGATACAGAATCAGCATTGAAATTAATTGAAAATCTTTTAAAGAATTCCATTTAATTAAAATCCAATAGCTATTTGAAAACAAATCATTTAATTTGAAATTATTATACCATTCGAAATCAAACAGAATCATAATCATTCAACCGAATACAGAGATAGGTGTATTCTGTTTCAATTGTTATCATAAGTCGGGTGATAAAATCATAATCGAACGATTGTGAAATCGTTTCATATCCAGTGCAATTAATACAATTAAAAAAAATTTCATACAATTGTTATACCATCTCATCAAAAGGTAACACAATCGAATCGAAACAGAATCATTTTCAAACTGTTATAACTGTATTGATATAACCAACATTTCATTAGCGCGTAACTGCCCATAAACGAAATCGTAAAGAAATTACCCAAATGGTAACAGGGTTCATAAGAATTATCTGATCGTTTGTTTTTAGCAAACTCTGCCGACAAGATCGATTCCCTTTGATCGAGACTGTTTGTTCGAAATGCATTATAACCGGATTCGATAGAGACAACAAATATTGACCAATTCATTTGCAAGTTGAAAACAAACAGAGCAGCATTTCACGATGTGAATCTAACTCATGAGAGTAATCGAACCAACTGAAAATAGACAACAATCCTTTTAAATGAATCAAACAATGAGGGGTTTTAACATAATCATAGTAAGTCGAAACTGTTCCCCGATTCGTGCATGAACGTTATTCGCACAGACTTGAAAGAGCGTATTGTTTTACAAAAACTGGGTCAATTTTCCCAACCTAGAAATGATCAACTCTAGACATTATACGAAACAACATCGTAACAACCATATTCATTGAAATCATTGGCCAATCATAGCATGAGAATCATAACGAAATCATACCCAATCATAATCATATTCTAAATTGAGCTGGAAAACTTCCTGTTCGGAGTAAAATGAATTGAATTGAAAACAAACTATTAATTTCGTTACTTCAATCAGAGAAAATTAGCAATCAAATCCAAACGACAACCATTCAATTTACTGAAATCCATGAGAAAATTGTATATCAAATCAAAGCCAAAACAATGTACAGTATGATCACCGAATGACAGGGTCATTTCAAAGTGCAAACAGAGCAATTCGAAAACAGAATTCAAATCGTTATATCAACCCTGATCATTCACAAAACAAAAATAATATCAAATTTTCATACCTGCATAGCGACGAGACAGATTGATCATGCCAATTTGGAGTTGACAACGACTGTAGCTGATTCAACATTTTTGAAAAGGATTGAGCCTGTTGTCTTCTGTTTCTTATCAGCTGCTTGGAGTTGGTCTCGTTGGCTGGTCAATACCTCAATTCAACTTTCCAGTGATTGGATTTTTTATTGGAGTATGGGAACATCAATGTAATAACGTTCCAACCATAAATCGCATTGGTTACAGGGTGACTGTGTGGGGTTTGGAAGAGCAGGCGAGGGTTTGGACACATGACTAAGGGTTCCACTAGGAAACTTAATCCCTGGGTAACTGGGATTATCTTTTAGGCAAGGGGGAAGGTTTGTCACGAGATCATAAGGTGGTTCAGGGCATAAACCCTGTGAATAAGGATACTCATCGGCTAAAAAATGTTCTACATCAGAATCATAATCCTCACTAAGGACAATAGGGTCTCGCTCAGCAGAGGGTTTAGGCTTGTTTCTAGCCATTCTCGAAATGAGACGGGCATTCCTTTTTCCTTTCGCATTAGCAGCAGGGTTTGCCTTGGGATTTTTTCTCATAGGTTTCTTTGTAGGCTCAGACTTGCCCATTCCAATGTCTGGTAAGTCAATCTTAGGGTCAACCGAGGGTTTAGGTAGTAGGACATGTAAGGGTACAGGCGGTTCGGCCTTAATTTCAATTACCACAGGCTTATCAACCGGGACAGGGTCTAAATCCTCAAAACCATTACGAGCGATGAAAGCTCTCTAGCTATCCCCATGCAAAATCAAATGATAAACAACGATAAGCTTAATAAGCCCATGATGGAACAAGCTATTGTCAACCTTCTGCCATTTAAATCTTTTTGACATCTTATATAGGCTGTGTTGAAAGTAGAAAGGCATGTTTAAAAGGGTACCCTATAAAAATCATCAGCAAACGCAGGTGGTAGAGGAACACAAGCCCGTATCGACCTTCACAGGTCACGAACTACTTGACTAGCATTAAAGTATCGTGCCATCATGGTTTAAGTGTAGAGATGGGCGTACCTCTGTCACACGAGGTAACTTTGTGCGAGAGAAACAGTAGTGTCCATGGCACTTCCTCGACCTTACAATTCTTAAACCATCGCTGCCCCGAGGTAGTTAACCCTATAGCAGATCTAATAAATTTCTCATCGATCTCCAACTGTATGTCGCCCACCTTGGCTCTACAGCCATTGAAAGTCATGGAAAACTGTCATGCTACACAGAGGTTAAAACCCTCGAATCATTGTATAAAGGCGAGCCATGAGTTCTCTTCCAAGTCCCTTCGAGCATTGTCAAACATTAACAGGGCCTGGTTGCCGTTTGGATCGATTCGCACGACTGGTGCCATGGAGCCGAGCACATGGTAAGCTGAGGGTTTAGATCATAACACACACAGGAGCGGAGCTACCCGAGATAACAGAAGTGAACGGGCAAAAGGGATAGGCATAAATGCCATCGTGCGAAGGTGGTGGAGCTTATCTTCTGCCATGCAAAATAGTAAATGCCAAAGTACAACCGTCAATTTACATAGTAGTTCAACCCATAATAGCATAGTTTGACCATTATGCGAATTAGCCGACCAATGAATCAACTGGTCAAGTGTATGAACCAATGCACAATCGATCATTGTGCCAAAGTTTTTAAACCATAAATCATTCCAATTGAAACCAAAATAAAAAATTAACCATGTGCCAATGTGTATCCATGTAATCAACCAACCAATAGTTATGAAAACATTAACATAGGAATTATATTAAAAAGATATGTATGAAAGATTTAAACATAATACCCATATATCTTATGAAACCAAAGGTTAAGTAGGTCAAATAAAAAGTGCAAATCCAAATGCCAATGTATTGCACACTCAAATGAAAACAAATAACATAATCAATCGAAGCATGAGTACCGGTCGAATGACCTTATCAGCTGTATAATGATAAATAAAAGGTGAGCGCAATAGGCATATCGACAAAAATATAATGACGTTTCAGATAGTGACTTTAAAGCGACTTCGAAAGACTTAGTTTTCACGCTTACAGTCATGAAAACAAAACGAAGGCAAATACACAAATGTCGCAAAGAATAGAAATGTCGTTTATTGAAAAATGCGACGAAAAAAATTGATGTTTGCAAAACATTGTTGTAGGCAGCTTATAAGACAATAGAAAAATGTGAATTGGCTGCCAACAATGGTGACACACTGGTAGAAGCAGTTATCTCTGTCAAAAGAAACAAATTCATATTAGGACAACAGAGAAAATTTCAACTCAAAAATAACAACCAGAAAATGGTATAAACATCATCGTTAACCAATCATTCCAGGAGTGTTTCAAAAGATGAAAACTGAAAACAATCTTAAGACCAGCAAGTCACGATATTAAAGATAAAATCTCCAATACTGTTGGCATAGCCACTACTTCTAGCAGGCGTCCATAGCCTCGATAGGGTTTCCATTTAACCCACTCTGACATCTGTATCCTGCCAAGAAGTTCTGGATCAGAATAAAGGACATTAAAGAGGTTTATTTTTTGTAAATTTTCATATAACCGACATTGCTTCGCTTCCAGTGGGCCTGTTCAGTACCTCGGTGAAGTTGTCTTGGTGCCATGCATGCATTTACCCACTTCCAGCAGACCTTTTCAGCATACCGGCGGGTTTACAAGCACTTCCCACAGCTCTTATTCATTTATTTTGTTTTGTCTTTTCATAGATATATATTTGAGCGGGGTGACGCTGAAAATCATGATATTTTAGCATATTTTTTCAGACTTCATCAGAATTTTTAGAACTGTCCTTTATTTAGATCCAAAAATGTTTTATTTAAAAACAACTTCCTAAGACAGGGAGACATATTCTGAGTAATTCCTTTATGGAAAAGGGATAGCGTAAAAAGATAATAGATGGTCATAACAAGCTTTACTCAGAGATCGAAATCAATAAACTTCTTTCAAACAACAGACTTTTCCAACATAGATATAAATTTCAGCAATATATCATTGATGTTTGTACAAAAAAAAAAATTAGAAGTTATTCCAGCAAAGAAAATTTCTTTCGTCTTTGTCTGAATAGCTCAGTGTACAGGTACGTGTAATTTTCAGAAACGGAAACTGATAAATTCAAATCAAAGTAAAAAACAGAAAGCAAGCGAAAATGCAAACAAAGCAAAATATATACATAATATACAAGGGTAGTTTATCATGCAAAGTATCTCTTTAGGGCTTGGCCATTCACTGGGTAGGTGTCAAGCTACCCTTCAAGATTCTGTAATCAAAAAGAATTGGGACCCAACTTTTCAGCAATTAAAAATGGTCCAAGCCATAAATTTTGAAATTTAGTGTGCTCACCCTTTCTTTCGTGCGGTTTGTCCCACTTCAAGACAAGATCACCTACTTCAAAATTCCTATCAGAAGTAGAATTAGAATCGAACCATCTTTTAACCAATTGTTGATGTTGATCTAACTTGCATTTAGCTTGGGCTCTTATCTCTTCCAACTTCATCAAAGCGTTAATTCGACTTTCCAAAGGGGGAAAATCTTCTTCTTGGACTTTCTGTGACAACTGGAGTGAAGGAAGGAGAATGTGGGGTGGCAGAATTGCTTCTCTACCATAAACGAGAAAAAAGGGGGAGTTACCTACAACATCTTTTGGCATTACCCTATCAACCCACAGCGCATTGTGCCAATTTTTGTGATTCTCAGCCACTGTTCTCTTGATTATTTTGATCAAGTTCTTTTTTGTTGATTCGTCCAATCCATTGCCCTGGGGGTAATAACTAGCAGAATACTTCATCTTAATTCCTTTTTCCAAAGAGAACTTGCTCATCTCAAGAGAGGAAAAGTAAGAAGCATTATCGAAAACTAAACAGTCAGGGATACCGTAACGAGTGATAATATTTGAGTTTAGAAAGGCAATTACCTGACTGGTGTTGACAGTTCTTAGCACAACAGCTTTGTTGTAGGAAAATCTCCCTGCT
>SNQJ01S0202565.1:0-16751 GCA_010110895.2 Picea sitchensis | reverse complement strand
CGGAGGCGCTGCCCCCTTCAAGGTACAAATAAACTTCGATACTCCTATATTTGAAGGTTGGATAGACACAAATGTTGTAGACAAGTGGTTGAATATACTAGAAGGGTATTTTTCTATCCATGACTTTTAAAATAGAGAAAAGATTACTTTTGCGCTCCTCAAATCTGTTCCCCATGTCAAAGATTGGTGGGAAACTTTTTGTGAGCAAAAGGAAACAGAGGAACCCTCATTATTTATAGTCACGGCCACCTGAGAATCCTTCAGGGATGTTATTAAGGAACAATACTACCCTGTCAGAATTTATGACGACTTGTATACCAAATGGACCACACTGTGGAAAAAAAGAGACCAAGTAGTGCTAGATTTCACAAATATCTTCCCTACCTTGCGCACCAAGCTAGGTATCAAAGATTCAAAGTGACATCTGGTGCTCAAGTATCGTGGTGCTCTGCATAGATACATCCAGACCGAAATGGAATTTCTGGACATCTCATCCTTGGGCATGGCCTACCGATATGCCGTCAAAATCGAGTAGAAGTTCAAACAAAAGACGTGGAAATTTGGGCTTGGGAACCCCTCACAACAAAATCCAGGAAATGGTAGCCCCAACCCACAGAAAAAAGGACAGAGCAAATATGGACAATATCAAGACAACTAGTCCAACCAGCAAGCCAAGGACACTAGAAAGATAAAGAAATATACTGGGAAGTGTGTTGGGTATATGTTATATTCTTTGCATGTGTGTGTGTGGGTGCGTCATATTCGACAACTACGTTCGACGATCCCTCTAGTAGTTTTCTTTGTGTTGTGTGCGTCGAACGCTTCCTAGGGGGGTCTCAGGGGGGCCATGTATGCCACCCCTTAGTTATGTGCAACGTTCGACACCGGGCGGTAGCCTGGTGCAGCGCCCCAAAATTTGGTTTTGGGCAGTTTTTGCTATTTTTAGCGGTTTTCTAAATTAATCCCGGATTAAGGGATTAGGGTTTTGGTATCTACAAAATACCTAAAAACATTGTATATATTGTATGGTGAATGGTGAAATTAATATAATGAAGATTTGAAAGGTTTTCCCCAGTTGAGGGTTTTCGGTATAAATCTTTGTGTACTATGTGTATGAGCCATTGATTAATTTATGTTTTGCTTAAGAATCTATATGCATTTCTTTACTTCACATGTTTAAACTTACATGTGGTATCAGAGCTCATTTTTGTCTTCAAAGGGATGCCTTTGTTGCTGAGGATTTTGCTTGGTCTTGATAGATCAAGTTTATCTTGGATCTGTGATAAACCTGGGTTTAGTGGGAGCTTTTGTAGTGGTTATTTGAGTGTAGAAATAGGAATGGTGCGATCTTCTAGAATCGAAATAGAGAAGTTCAATGGTAAAAAATTTGAGCTATGGAAGTTGAATATGGAGGACCTTCTTATAGACAAAGAACAATGGATCATTGTGGATCCTGGTACACAGCCTACTAGTATGCAACCTACTGGAACATAGACAACTGGTACACAAACTACTAGTACACCACCTACTGGTATGTTGAAAGAAGATTGGGAGAAGTTGGACAAAAGAGCAAGGAGTATTATTCAACTATGCCCGGAAAATTAGGTGTTGTTCAATGTCTCGGGAGAATCTACAGCCAAGGAATATGGGATAAGTTAGGGAATTTGTATCAATCAAAGTCCCTGGTAAACAAGTTGTTTCTTCGAAATAAGTTGTATCATCTTAGGATGGAATATGGAGATTCTATGATAGAACATCTAAATGCCTTTAATACTCTGGTAAGTCAACTCGTATCTGTTAATATTACGATTGCATAAGACGATAAGCGTATTACTTTGTTATGTTCTTGGCCAGACTCTTGGGATAATCTAGTTATAGAAATTTGTAGTACCACTCAATCTACATTGAAGTATGAGGATGTAGTTTGATCCTTGTTATCTGAAGAGATGAGGTGGAAAATAATGGATGGTCATAGCACAGATGCTTTATTTGTAAGAGGTCGTACCCAAGACAAGAATCCTAGTAAGTCTTCGAGGGGGGGGGATCTAAATCTACAGGTAGATCTAAGTCTCTAGGAAAATCTTTAAGGAAATGTTGGAAGTGTGGTAAAACAGGGAATTATAAGAAATATTGCAAGTCTAAGAAGGTTGATAAACCAAAGGGATCTGATAGTACCTCTTCCACAGAGGCAAAAACCTCCACTGAAGAAGGAGGTGATGTTTACCTGGCATCTACAGGTACACATGTAGACCGTTATGTATGGTTGATCGACTCAGGTGCGTGATACCATATGACTCATCACAGGGAGTGATTCTTTAAATATGAAAAATACGATTGTGGTGATGTATTCCTAGGAGATGACTCGGTAGCCAGAATCATGGGACGTGGAAGGGTTAAGTTGATGCTAGAATATGGAAGGATTAGAACTCTCCCTGGGGTTCTGCACATTCCAAAACTAGCCAGGATCCTAATATATGTAAGAAAGTTGGATGATGCAGGGGTGGATACTATATTGGGAAAGGGAACTTGCAAGATCGTACGAGGGGCAATGGTGTTGATGAGGAGATTTTGGTGTAGAAATCTATACAAGTTGTTGGGAAACAATTATACTAATGGGTGTAACAGTTCTGTTGTCCCTGAGTAGAGAGATGAAGGAGAAAATACAAATACTGTCCCTGAAAAGAAGACCATCTTGTGGCATCAAAGACTGGGGCATATTGGAGAAAAGGGCCTTCAAACACTACACAGTAAAGGTATGGTTTAAGGTATGTCTAATTGCACTCTGGATTTTGATTTCTATGAAAATTGCATATATGGTAAACATAATCGAGTAAGACTCCCATCTGGTGATACAAGAGCAAAGGGGATCTTAGATTTGATACACAGTGATGTGTTTGGACCTATTCCTATTCCATCCCTAGGTAAATATGTGTATTATGTTTCATTCATAGATGATTTCTCAAGGAACACATGGATTTATTTTCTTAGAAAGAAATCTGAGGTATTTGATAAATTTAAAGAGTTTAAGGCTCTGGTAGAAAATCAAACAGAGAAGAAAATAAAGGTATTGAGAACAGATAATAGTGGAGAATTCTGCGGAAATGAATTCGAAGAATTTTGTAAGAAGTGTGGTATAGCAAGGCAAAAGACTTCTCCATACACTTGTAACAACCTTAGTTAAATACTTGCTTAAGGTTTATTAAGTTTAATTAATTAAATAATTAACTGTCCTAATGTATATTAGTTAAATAATGATTATTTATTTATTTATTGTTTAATGTATGTTAATTAATTAACTCATTTAATGTTTGGGTAACGAATTAAAGTTTAATAAATTTTAATTTATTAATAGAAAAACTTAATGTATGGAGGGATAAGGTGGATGGAATTGAATGAAGGGAGGAGGTGGTGTATGGAAGGAGGATATGAGGGGGCAGAGGGATTCGGGAGAGGGGACTTTTGGAATTTTGGGAAAGGAAGCATTATTTTGGAGATTAGGGACTGTATTTTTCTGGTTGGGAGTTTGGGTGGACTGTTACAGGGGAGCATCGATTGTTGGGATTTTTGGGCTCGGGGGCCGAGAATCCTCACTGAATCCTGGAGCTAGGGAGCCGGATAAGCTCTGTTCCTACCTGGTAGGGAGAAAAGATTTGGTTTTTGGGCAGGGTTTGGGCAGAGCAGCTTGATCAGAGTTTTAGCTTCATCTTGGACCGACAAAATTGGAGAAATAACATCAGTTAGAGGTATGTATTTTCATGATTACGCAGTTTTAGGTGGTTATCATCATACTGTTGAATATGCTTATATGCTAAATAATGAAATTTCTTATACGTTGAAAGAAATTTTATGTTTAAATTTATGAATTTTATTAGGCTTTGTTAAATAGGGCTTTACACATGGTATCAGAGTTGTGGTTCTAACTCTTAGAGCCTATGGGCCTTCCCAAAGTAGATATAAAAATAACTACAAAAATAATTGATAAATCTAATTAAGTTATTATTTTGGAAATATCTAAGACATTTTCAAAATTTTAGAACATGAAGATCTTTGCCAGAAATTTCAATGCCCCAAATTTTAAATCTAAATGATTTGACATGATAATTTGAGCATTAATCTCCCAACTAGATTGTGTTATCTCTTAGTCTGAGATTGTATATAGCTATCCCTCCTTTTCTACTTGTGCTTATAATTTATTATAAGAAATAAAAGAGAAATAATACCGAAATAAATAAATAAATAAAAATATATCCCTCTGTTTGAATATTGTTCAATAACAATAACAAAAAAAAAAACCTATTATTTGTATTCTCCTATTATTCGTATTTTATGAACCTGCAAACAATTTCTTTAGAGCCATTAACGGAAAATGTATACAAGATCCAGATGTGCCTAGCCAAAGGACATCAATACTATTCTGTAGTTGTTTTCTTCGCTGAAACAACCAAGTAAAACGACGTGATAATGGGTGTCGTCGTAACTCTGGCTTTTGAACTTGGAAGGAGAAATGCTTCGTCGTCAACATGTTGTTGGCGATTGAAGGAATCCCAAACCTCCATAATAACAACTTCAAATGACCCTATAAAAAAATTGGCAGTGGAAATTCATTGCACGAACAAGCGTTCATAGTTTTCCATGGCCCATCTGTACGCGTTCTCAACAGAGACACAACAACATTAATATGAAATGAAATGTATCTCTTTGTTCCTCAATGAATATATGTAGAACCAACAGAGTCCAGCTCAAAGTTGATCAATGACAAATCAATTAATGACATGGGTTAAAAAAAATAATAATAATTAACAAAAAAAAAACAAGTTTATATTCAATGAAGAAGAAAGCCTCTCAAGGTATTAGAAGAGACAACAAAATATCATGTCGAAGAAAGAGCAAGAACAATTGTCAGGGGATATGTTATGTGCACTACGTGTCCACAAGCCCAACGCACGAGACTAGAGCCAAGCCAGGAGAGGGCACACCAGGTCAAACAATAAGGGAGGGCAGTGCAAGCCACCGAGGAGCTAGGTCTACGTGCACTATGCATCTATACCCATACCTTTAGAGTGATTGATGAAACCAGAGAACCCATTCCAAATCAACCACAATTACATCACTAGGTCGCGAAGAGAAGGAGGTTGTTGTTAGCCGAGCAACATTCTGACTGAAAACCATAAATCGTCACGCTAAATCTTCGGGGTAATGCTTGGAAACCATCAATCCCATTCCAAAGAAGAAAAGATGAGTAGAAGATTCCAAAAGTGTATTGTCTGTCGTGAAAAAAAAAAAATCTAAATAAGAAGAAAAAATAGCATCAGTGTTCAACTCAAACAAAGCACATAATTCTCTTGACACTAGCATCAACCTTCACAAAGTAATGAGTCCCCGTTCAGATCAGAATATTTCTCCAGCACCTGAAAGCAGAAAAATAAACGAGACACCATTCTATCCATCATCAAATATTGAAAGAGGTAGTTCAGGCTGGGGAATACTGTCCTTTATTTTCATCACCACCCAAGACCCTGAATTAATGTGAATACCATCTGTTGGCAAAGAATCAGGAAAAGAATTAAGATCACTGTATATATGCTGGCAGGACAAATTTGTAAATCCCTCTTCCATCCTCTTTAACTAGTCTCAGGACATTTTGATAATAATTGACTAAAGAATACTTCTATGTTGTTATGGGCATGTATAACCCAATTGTTATTTAATACACTACAAATGTGCATGGACATTATTCCTGTCAACCACGGTGGTAAGATTGTTGTGTAAGAGTTAAAGATCTGAATTTTTTTTTTTTTTTTTTAGTCTTCCACATGATGTCTCTCTGAGGCCCTTCCCGCTCCCTTCTCTTCCATACCCATACCCACCAGGTGCACACAACCACCAAGGAGAGACCACAAGGGGGCAGTATTGCCGATATAACAACAAAAGAAAACCAGCGGAACCGTATTGAAAAAAAAAGCAGTTGACAGCATATCAAGTCCGCAGAAACCTCCCAAACCGGGGCACATACATAACCACTCGATACAGGACAGCAAAGCACCAAGACCAAGGATGCATGAGAAAAAAAAAAGAACCATGGGGCTAATGCAGCCTAGCCTCGACCTTTCAGAAGCAAAACTCACAAACCCCAGTGACCAAGACTAGCATGAAGCCATGAAGGAGGAGCCACGAAGGGGAGATACAGAACTGAACGCATCACGTTACAGTGCTATCACCCAAAACCCGCGAACCAAAAGCGAGAAGCCATGGGAGAAGGCCATGGGCGGAGCAGCTAGAAAACCTTGGTGATTAGGGTTTATTAGGGTTTTAATAGTTTTTCTCTTCCTTGTTTAATTAAATGTTGAACAAGTGGGAAAAGAGGGAGGGGCCAAGTGGACCTCATGCAAGGACCCACCGCTTCCTTGAATTATTATTTATTATTTATTTTATTTTGTTTTAATTACTTTGAATTATTAAAATTGTATTTTAATTACTTTAAATTGGGTTCTAATAATTTAAAACATTTTTAGTTGTTTTAAATTTTAAAATTTTTTTTTTTTTTTTTTTTTTTTTTTTTATTTTATTTTTATTATTATTTATTTTAAATGGTAATTTCAAATTTTAACTTTATTACAAACATTATGTATTGATTAATAGATTAAATGACTAGTGGTTAATTAATTAAAATGATTAAAGGATTAATAATAATGATTAATTAATTGAAAATGATTAATTAATTAAAATGAGTAATTAACTTATGTATTATGATTTGAATAAAATTTATTTTTGGATTAGATTAGAATTTTGTTGGAGTTAGAAGGACTCGAACAGGAGACCTCTTCACCAAGTGCAGCGCTTCCTCAAAGGTCGAATACCATTACACCATTAAAGATTCCATATTTTATTGATTAAATTTTGTTTGAGAGGATGAGTTTTGAACCGGCGACCTATCCACTGAGTATAGAGCTTTCACCAAAGACTGTACACCACTGCGCCATGATAGTATTGATAGGCTAATTGTGTTGATCACATGTGAGAGAGTCGGTAGTTTCCTTAGGTGAAAACATCGATCTTAGAGGCACGGTACGGGCTTGCACTTCCCTAAAGAAGTAGCGTTTGTTTACAGAACAAGTAAATTTTTTTCACGCCTAAACTATTTTCTAGTTTAAGTAGCACTTATTTGAAATGTCCTTGAACTCATCCTGATAACTTTGGTTGATGTAGATTAAATTATATAGGATGGTTATATTTCGAGGGAAATAGAGGCCGGAGGAACATCATCGCGAGGGGGACCGCCAACAGCACCACCATACACCTAAACTAGCTCTCCAGCGCCTGAGATGCTCTTTGGAGGCCATAAATGAAGCCAAAGGCGTCAACCAGCAAGAGTTGATGGATCCCCACCATTAAGACGAGGTAATCCCATGAGAGCATGTCCGAGAGGGATTGAGGCCCTCCACCCGGGCATCACTAGAGAACTTCTGGAAGATCCGAAGCTTCTAGAGTTTGCGAGGGAAGTTTATTACCCAGTGAACATGTTGAGGCATGGTTGGAAGGCATGACAAGGTGTTTTTACTGCTAGAGACTAATACATCCACTTCAAAGGAAGAAGATAAGCGATTTTTAGGTTGAGAACCAATGCCTTGGTGGTGGGGCAACACGGAAGACAAGCGTCACCCCAGTTACCGTATCAGAACTTTTGAGAGGTTCGAAATATCTACCGACTTACCTATATAGAACCGGTGGGAGAATTTCATGCTCTAGTCTAGCTCATGTAGAAGGCATATGAAGATCGGGTTTATGGAATTGGTCAAGTATATTTCATACATGGATAATGACCAATGATAAGCATAGCAGTATTGTCTATAGGTTAAACCCTAATATAAAGGGATATGGTGTAGATGTGGAAAATGTCTTCAGTAGCGAAGCGGTGGAAATGTGCGTTATGCGGAGGAAAACATGAACTTAGCTGGAGGTACAGTAGCTATTCCACAATCGTCTGGATTCATGGGGAAGGCCCTGAGGACATCCCCAGGGGAGGGGGCTCAAGTCCACCACCATATATGAAGTAATAAAGTCACCAAGGACATTAAGCCTTGATTTCAATGGCGAACTAAGGTGCGACATCCCGTTCATCTCGCTTGAATGCAGGCAGTCCACTTTAGCCATCTCGGGGAAGCGACTAATAGAGGCGAGGGTTCTAGGGGAAGGAACTCATTTGAGATACAGTCACAGAACAATGTGCAAGCTCAATCTCGCGCCATTGGGATCACGGAGGGACCCCATTTTAATTATGGTACCGGTTGCAATCAAGATTTATTACATCGAGAAGGAAAGGCTACGTGGGAAGAGTGAAGTAGCGGTGCACTGGAATTTCGTGGCGGTTATGTCGCCCGGGTAGAACATCAATCCATAGTGAGTGGAGTCGTAAGATGCGCTAAATCCTTATCAATGTTAAGATTTTATTTGATTACGGTGCTACAATAGTTTCATTTTCACCATACGCATTAGAAAGAGTGGGTTGAGCGCCCTACGAGAGCATGATGAGTTTAAACAAGTCAAGATGGATTTGGGGAAAAAACAATGGTGGGACCTATCATTGTCAATTGTCAAATAGACACGGTGTGTACTAGGGTTGAAGGTATCGTCAACGCTCTTAGGATGTATAGGCTAATCATTGAAATGGATTGGTTAGAAGCTCCCGCGATCTTTGGTAGAGTTTTACGCCAAAGGGTGCTACATTTTGATGATGAGGGAAGACTAGTAGAGATCCATGGTGCATGGAGATGGGTGTCTCTATGCTTTATCTCAACTATGAAAGTTAAATGGTGCATGAGAACTGATGGTGTCGACTTGTAATGGATTGAAGCGGGTAGATGAAAGGAAAGGACCCTCCTTAGATCGGTACCCAGTATTATCAGAGTTTAAAAAGAGAGATGTTTTTGACGGTTACTGGGGTTACCTCTGAGGAGCTTGATTTTACTATTGAGATAAAGGCACAATTCGCGAACCAATTTCAAGACTTTCGTTATCAGGATGTGACCTGAGAACTGTGAGTTCGATCTGAGTTAAGAAGAGCCTACACTGGAGCTTAAGGGCTAATAAGGCCACCGAAGGTGTCTCACCTTGAGGTGCACCATTAATCTTTGTGAAGAAGGGATGGTTCCTTACGGTACATATATTATAGGGACTTGAACGTTACTTTCTGATGAAAAATAGGTGCCCAATTCCACAAATAGATGACCCTTTCGATCAGATGAAAGGAGGCAGTGATGCATTCTCAAAGGGACCACATTTAATGATCAAAGGTATACAGTTAAGGATTAAGAGGTGATATCCCAAAAATGCCTTTTCGAACTTGGTTTGAGCATTACGATTTTGTTGTAGTACTTTTCATATTGAATAATGTTCCAGTAGTTTTCATGAGCCTCATGAGATGGTATGTTCAATACCCTAGACAGCTTTGGCACAAGTATTTCTAGATGATGTCCTCATCTATTCCAAGAATGAAGAGAACATAGGTAACACTTGCGAGTGGTGTTGTCTTGCCTTAGGGAGAAAAAAGTGTATGGGAAGTTTTCAAAGTGTTCCTTCTTCAGCTGAGAGGAAATCCACTATTTAGGTCATCATTTCCGATGAAGGAATCTCCGTGGAACTAGAAAAGGTAAGAGCCATTATGGAATGGCTAGTGCCGAAAAATGCCATGAAGTAAGAAGCTTCATGGAATGTGGATTATTATTGGAGATTTGTGGAAGGTTTCTAAAAGATAAGCGAAACCCATCACCACTTTCTGTGAGAGTCAGAATACGAATGGACCAGGAAAGAATGTGATAGATGCATTCCTTCGAACTTAAGGGTTACTAGTCGTAATTCTATGAGTGCGGATATGGAAAAGGACTTCCTGATGCACCTTGGATTTTCGAAACAAGGGTTGAGACCGTTAACCCCAATGCCGAGGGATGGTGGAGTGATAGCTATCGTCCAAGGAAGTTGAAGAAACACTAAGAGATTTACACTACTAATGATTTATAGTTGGCAACTATAATGCTAGCCCTGAAACTTTGGAGGTACTATCTGAGATTGAGGCTTTGAGCTTAAAGCGGACCATCAAAGTTTAAAACATCTCTTCACTCAAAGGGATGCGAATGCTAAGCAAAGGCGATGGAGCGAGTTTATGAGTTAGTATGATTTTAGTATTTCATATATCAAGGAAAAGAGAATGTGGTCCGCAGTGCCTTGGTAGGAGGTCCCGTGTCTTCTCCTTTGAACGCAAAGTCAATGCGAGGGAACATGTGGTGGCTTAGCTCCTTAAGGTGATTTGGTATTTGAAGGTTACTTCAAACCTCAGCAGTGGGAGGCAATTAGATCCAAAGTATGAAGGATACTCTGGAAGAAAATGAATTAGATATTGGGGAAGGATGTATATCCCTGAGATTGGGGATATTCTAAGCATCATATTGAAGGAAGCCATAGAGCACTTTATTGTGTGTCCATCGAGTGAAAGAATATGCAGACGTGAGGAAACTCTTACTTCTTCTAGGTAGGCATGAAGCTGATGTAGTCCATTTCATAGCCAAATGCCTACAAATTAATAAATAGGAGAAATTGAAAGCCGACCACCACCAGCCGGGCCTCCTACACCCACATGATGTTCCTATGTCCAAGTGGGAAGTCATCTCTATAGTTTTTGTTGTGGGGTTGCCGCTCACATCTCATGAACACAATGACATTCTTGTGATAGTTGATGAAGTTTAACCAAGAGTGCTCACATTTATTTGGACAGAACACTTGCCGATGTCAGCGATGTAGCATGCATGTTTATAAGTGAGGTCATCCATTTGCAGGGATACCTAAGAAGATCATTGAGATAGGGACTCGAGATTCACTTCTAGGTTTTGGACAAGTTTGCTTGATCGTTGGGGACTGAGGTGAACTTAAGCACAACTTATCATCTGAAACAGATGGGCAAGCTGATTAAATCAATTCATGGAATACATGCCCGGATCATATGTCATGGATAATCAAACCATTGGGAGAAGTACCTACCTTTGGTGGGATTGCATACCAATACTTGATTTCATAGCTCCCATGGAATGCTGCCACCCTCTGACTCTGTATGGAAGGCCATGCGAAACGTCGTTGAGTTGGGATAGATTAGAGTATCGAGTACTTGATTGAACCATAATTGATTCAAGAGATGGAGAATACGGTAATTGATTAGGCAGAAACTAAAGGAAGAACGAGATAGATAGAAAAGTTATGCGGATACACAAAGGCGATTGAAGTTATGAAGTGGGAGATCAGATTTTCATTATTATCAGGCCTAATAAGAGTACAAATCAGTTTGGGAAGAGAACAAAGTTGTCACCTCGATTCATAGGACCATTCAAAATCAAGAGAGAAAAGTGGACTGGTTGCCTATCGTTATAGTACTACCACCTCACTTGCATAAAACTCATAATGTTTTCATGTATATGTTCTCGTCATTATGTTGTTGATGAATCACATAAAGTAAATTGGAAGAAATTGCAGGTATGTCGGATCACGTGGGAATCCTCATGGTAGAACCGTTACATATTGGACCATTAGAGAGTCCGATAGCTCAGAAACCGTTTGGTAGACAAGTTAAGGTCCGATTGGGACAAGTATAGTCAAGGATCTACTACTTGGGAGGATTTCGAGACACTACGACGAGACTATCCCTCACTTTTGATCACCTCGAGAATATGTTTCGAAGGTTGGGTGTATCATAACACCACCTTTTGACTTAGGCCTTAGGGGAGTTACACGAGGCCTAAACACCTTTATTTTCTATTCCCAAGTGAAACTATTAAATAATACACTTCAGGCGCAAGGCAGTATGAACAACTATGAATGTTTAAATGTATTTGAATAGTAATGATGGATATGATGCAATATAATATTGTGACAATGTAAATTTGGTGAATGTTTAAATGTTATTGATGATGTGGATATGATGCAATCTATTATGTGAATGATAATTCCTATGAATGGAGTAGATTAGTGAATTATGGGATATTATGAGATCTATTCTAACTGAAAACTTTGATGTTAAAGTTGTTGATACGAGGATACCAAATAGGTATAGTTGCATGTATTACATGATAATACATAGATGTGTACTTGAGACGTATTTACAGACTAATATACGGGTTATGGGCTATGAAATAGCCAAAGGGATAATGATAATGAAAGTGGATGTTGTGACCATTAGAGAAACAATATGGTATGAATCTTTGTATGTGAAATTATATTGGTTTGGATACATTACTATGATATGTGGACCAGTCTTGCAGGATTTTCGGTGGTGAGACTACCCAAAACTAAATAGATGATGACAAAACTCCCAGCAACGGTGTCCTTGTGCATATTCCATTGTAGGGTGTGTACCCTGGTTATGATTAGGAGGGTGGAGGCATTTCCCACCCATTATCCCTCTAAAACACAGAGTCATGGGAGGCGGTGTTATCTCCACACTCCCTAGATGTGTGTGATGATGGCTGTCAGAGTTGCCACCACTAGGGAAACTTGGCCAAGATAGTGACACTTCAGCTTACATGTTCTATTTGGAGTTAGGTCCAAATAGACAGCTCAAGAATGAATTCAACAAGAAAGGAAGGATAGGAATGGAAGATGGAAGTAAGTTAGGGAGGAAGGATGAGTAGAAATAGTTGAGAGTGTATGGAGATTTGTCTTATGGTGGGAATTTATTGTTTTCCTTCAGAAAAGAAAATGGGTATATATGAATATTCATAATTATGTAACTAACTACAATTGTCTAAATAACATTTTGTTGAGCTAAATGAAATTTATCAAGGTAAAAGTTTTACAAACATTTCCAGTTGGTTTATTGTCTTTTATAAAATGAATAGTCTTGTTGAATGGATTGGATGCATATAGAAATAACTATAGAGGTGAAATGGATTATTGTTATTATTACATGCACGGGACTTGTATGTATTAACTACACATGCATTTCTTGCCCATGTACACTAGTATTTGTGAGTTTTCTTGGCCTACCACACTAACTAATGTCGGTTAATTCTTATGAATGTGTGAACCATGTTTTCTTTCCCTTGTATCATAAAATACTTTAAAATTCGGGATGAAGTTTCCTAAAGGGTGGGTGTATGTAACAACCCTAGTTAAATACTTACTTAAGGTTTATTAAAAGTTTAATTAAGGTAAATAATTAACTGTCTAATGTATATTAATTTAAATAATGATTATTTAATTGTAAATATTGATTAATTAATTAATTATTGTTTATTAATAATGTTAATTAATTAATTAGCTCATTTAATTAACTCATTTAATGTTTGGGTAATGATTTAAAGTTTAATAATTTTAATTTATTAATGAAAACTTAGCGATATGGAGGGATAAGGCATTGAATGGAGGGATAAGGTGGATGGCATTGAGATGAAGGGAGGGAAGAAGGTGGTGAATGAGGAAAAGGAGGAGATGAGGGGGAAAAAACATTCGAGAGAGGACTTTTGGAATTTTGGGAAATGAAGCATTATTTTGGAGATTAGGGACTTTATTTTTTTTGGTTAGGACTTTGGGTGGACTATTAGAACATTGGTTGTTGTTGGGATTTTTTGGGCTTGGGGGATAGGAATCCTCATGGAATCCTAGAGCTAAGGAGTTGGATACAGAGCTGTTCCTAGGCTGTGGGGAGGAAAGATTGGTTTAGGTAGGGTTTGGGTGGAGTTTGATCGAGTTTCAACTTATTGGGTAACCAAGGTGGAGAAAACAACATGATCCCAGTATGTATTTTTATGATTACGTTGTGTTAGGTGGTTATCATCATGCTACTAAATATTCTTATATGCTAAATAATGAAATTTCTTATACGTTGAAAGGTACATGTTTAGTCCCATAGGAATTTTATTAAGAGCTTCATTAGTAGGGCTTTACAACCTCCCTGACATAATGGAGTTGAGAAAATATGGGCAGGACACGAAGCGTTAGGTACATCATGTTACTGGTCAATCGATCCGCACTTCATGGGGTGTTGGATGATAAAACTCCACATGAGGTATAGTGGAAAGAAACCTACTGCTTATCTTAGAGTGTTTGGTTGTGATACTTATGTACATGTTCCAAGGAAAATAAGAGTAAGATAGATAAAAAGGCTAAAAAGTGTATCTTTATTGGTTATAAAGATGGTGTGAGGTTATAAGCTTTGGAACAGAAACCAAAGAAAATTGTTTACGGTCGAGATGTTGTTTCAGAGAGGTAAAATATGTGTCAAAACAAGAATTCCCAACAATGCAAGACGAGCCTGAGAAATAGAGCTTGAGTTGGATGATACAAAATCTGAATCATATGAAGAGGAAGCAAAAGAGCCAGAAAAAGAAGAACCTCATACCCAGTGTGGGAAGTCGATTGAGAGATAAAAGAGCGAAAGGTATAGTACACCCGATTTCCATTCCAATTTTTCTTTATCTATTACGATGATGATCGAAAGGCGTCGAGAGCTGATGAATTCAGAGGACGATAAACTCTAGAAGAAGGCCATGATCGAAGAAATGGATGCTGCTGGATAAGAATGAGGTTTGGGATATAGTTGAGTTTCCATTTGGAGAGAAAATATGTTGGTATCAAATGGTTGTTTGAGAATAAGAATTTTAATGCAAAAGGTAAAGTGGAAATACAAAGCTCAATTAGTAAAAAAAGGTTATTCCCAGGTTGAGGGGATTGGTTTTGGTGAGATTTGTTCTCCTATTTCCTAGACCAACCTATTAGGAGTTAACATCTATTCTTCTTTTGATCTTGAAGTGGAGCAGGATGGATGTGAAGACAAAAATCCTACATGGCAGGGATGGAAGAAGAAATCTAAAAATCCTACATAGGGATCTGGAAGAAGAAATCTACATGAAGCAGCCAAAAGGCTTTGTAGTGAAGGGAAAGAAAGAGTTGGTCTGTAAGCTAAAGAAGTCACTATATGGTCTGAAGCAATCACCTAGGATGTGGTACCAAAACTTTGACACATACATCCTTGGATTGTGATTTATGAGAAGCAGGGTTAATCACTGTGTATATTCCAAGAAGGTTGGTAATCGCTTCATTTATGTAGTGTTGTATGTTGATGACATGTTGTTGGTAGGAAATAGCATGGAGGTTATCAAGGAGGTGAAATCACAGCTATCCTCCAAATTTGACATGAAGGATCTCGGTGTTGCTAACTTCATTCTGGGAATGGAGATTAAAAGAGATCATGCAAACATGAAATTATGGTTGAATCAAAGAAAATATATTGAGACGATATTACAGAGGTTTAATATGCATGGAAGTAAATTGGTCAAGGTTCCTATTCTTATAGGTGTAGAGTTATCTGCAGATTAGTGTCCCGAGACACTGGAAGAAGAAGAGGACATGTCCCATGTTCTGTATGCCAGTGCAATTGGCAGTTTGATGTATGCAATGGTCTGTACTAGACCAGCCATTGCACATGCAGTGGGAGTTTTGAGCAGGTATATGACAAAACCAGGGAAGGAGCATTGGACAACAGTAAAGAGGGTCTTCAGGTATCTTTGTGGCACTACCAGTTATGGATTGTGATACCAAGGAAGAACATGATTAGATAGAGTGATGGACATACATGGTTTTGTTGATGCAGACTAAGATGGATATCTAGATCACAGAAGATCTACAAGTGGGTATGTGCTTAACCTATTTGGAGGATCAATCAGTTGGATGAGCAAAAGACAGGTTGTAGTGGCAATCTCAACTACAGAAGTTGAATACATGGCAGCCACTCATGCAAGCAAGGAAGCAATATGGTTACAGATATTGTGTTAAGGTATTGGGTTGGTACAACAAGCATTGAGATTAGATTGTGACAGTCAAAGTGCAATATTCCTGGCAAAGAATCCAGCTTATCATTCGAAGACAAAGCATATTGATGTTCAGTATCACTTTGTGAGAGACATGGTTGAAGAAAACAAGGTGTTACTGGAAAAGGTTGACACTTTGAAGAATGTTGCAGATTCATTGACAAAGTCTATGAGCATAGAAAATTTCTTCTAGTGTAGAGTAACAATGGGCATCATTGCCCTGGATTGTTGACTATATAATCATGTGGGCCCCTGGATGCAAAGAAAACAACAAGTGGGAGAATGTTGGGTATATGTTATATTCTTTGCATGTGTGTGTGTGGGTGCGTCAGATTTGAAAACTGCGTCTGACGATCCCTCTAGTAGTTCTCTTTGTGTTGTGTGCATTGGGAGCTTCCTAGGGGGGTCCCAGGAGGGGCCAGGTATGGCCCCCCCTGGTTATGTGCAATGCCCCAAAATTATGTTTTGGGCAGTTTTTGCTATTTTAGCGGATTTTGTTATTTTTAGCAGTTTTCTAAATTAATCCCGGATTAAAGGATTAGGGTTTTGGTATATATGAAATACCTAAAAACATTGTATATATTGCATGGTGAATGGTGAAATTAATATAATGAAGAGTTGAAAGGTTTTCCCTGGTTGAGGGTTTCCAGTATAAATCTCAGTGTACTATGTGCATGAGCCATTGATTAATTTATGTTTTTCTTAAGAATCTATATGCATTACTTTGATTCACAGGTTTAAAACTTACAAAGTGGTGCGACTTCCATAAGATCCCTTGGCATAACACTGCTGACTTCCGCTCAAAGTAGTTGCTAGTGGCCGAAGTGAAAGCCTCTGAATCAGATGCGGGTTCTGACTCTAAGTCAAAAATAGAAAGGGAAAGACAGATCATTGATGCGAAACCCA
>SNQJ01S0202564.1:0-16751 GCA_010110895.2 Picea sitchensis | reverse complement strand
CTCTTTGTCACTAATGACATCTCCAATAGCTGCAAGATGATCTCTGATCCGAGAAAATCTCATAAGATAAGATGTGACAGATTCTGAGTTTTCCATCTTCATATTACGAAGTTGATTTCTTAAGGAAAGATTCTTGCTAATGTCTTTTCTTTCATATAACCTGCTGAGTGCTTCATACATTTTCCTTTCTATTTATAGTTCGGAAATATGAGGGATCAAGTGATCCTTTACTGAATCTGACACAATTCTCTTTTTTTTCTTTTCATTCTTCTTATGCTTGGTCTTTTTCTCTTCTTCATCTGGTTCTAGTACATCCAATGTAACATGTTCTAGGAGATCATTCTCATCTAGAATCATCTGCAACCTATGCTTCCAAGATCTAAAGTTTCTAGATCCTTCCAGCCTGTCTTCTACCCTCATGCTGGTAGCCATTCTTTCTTGCAGTAGAAACCCTAGCCCTCTGGGCTATAGAAATAATAGAAAAATCAAATTTCTTGGATCTAAAAAATAAACTCACCAAAAGATGCATTGGACTGAGGCGAGTATGATGGTACAGTCAGATTTATGAAAATCCAAATTTTACCCCCTCAAAATTGATCTGAGGATTTCTGGACTGGTGCTTCTGGTTTTCTGGTACTTTTGGTTTTCTGGTACTTCTGGTATTTCTGGTACTTTGTGAAAACTAGGGTTTCACTTTCTGGGATATCTAGCCACTGAAAAGGTGCATTGAATATGCCAAAGTGTTCCTTGAGGTAGGGCACACCTTTCTAGATGGTTTCGGGGCTAAAATTCTTCTTCAATAAAAAGCCCTAATTTTCTTGTACGACAACAATGACATTTTTCTTTTTCCTGTGAAAGATGCTCTCTTCATCTTAGCTCTTATACCATGTTAAATTTTAAGCTATTATTAGGTTACCTTTCAATTTACTTGATAACAATAGCATAGACAGGATCACTTAGAGAAACACAATCACAAGATAAACAACATTTATCTTGGGAAACCCTCATGGGGAAGAAAACCCAGCAAAACTTCCTTAATCTAGATAGCCAATATAGTGCCAAGACAATGAACCAAACAACACAAAAATTCCTCTCCCAAGGATGCGCCTCTCTCTCTCTTCCTTCTTCCGACAACTGGTAACTACAGCGTCCTTCAATACTTGCGCACTAGATGAGTGAGATGAGTGAGTGTATAAATGAGGCGTTGGCCTCTCTTATTTATACAATCTAGCAGGTGTTGAACTGAGGTGTATTTTCATTGGTAGAGTTGACTTCTCAATCTGGGTGGTTAGAACCACTTTAATTTTCTTGGGGGCTGACTTCTTACTTTGCATATTACAATTAGGGTTTAACCAATCCACAAAAGGGGATTTGTTCAATTACAATGCCCGACATGATCAATCCATAAAAGGGGATTGATCTAATCAACAATAAATACATTTTATCTTTTAATTTATCCACAAAAGGGGATAAGAATATTCTTTGCAGTTACACAATATTTTAACACAAACTGAGGTCATCAATCGAATGATCATACATATCCTGTGCATGTACAATTCAAAACACCCCCGCACATGGGATGAGAGTCTTCCCTATGTCCAGTATAGCTACAACCGATCCCTCCATAGCTCAACTAGCCACAACCCCTTTCAGGTGGGGTTGGGATTCCAACCATTGGGCCCCATGGATGTTTCACTACCCCTGGTGACCACCTCGGCCGAATCGTCCCCTGCTCCACCAGAAGCTGAAAAAGCCACCTGGTTCATTGATCGGATCCAATACTTATACCAACAGGTTCGGGATATTCTACATAAGTCTAATGCCAAGTACAAGTAGTGCCATGATCAACATCATGTGCCACATAAGTTTCAGGTGGGAGACAAAGTTTGGTTGCACTTGCAGAAAGAACGCCTTACAGGACCCCATCAAAAGATTCTCCCACTCTGTTATGGGCCGTAAACCATCACCAAGGCTATGGGTGACAATGATTTTGAGCTCAAAATTCCCCCTTTCTTTGGCCTGCACCCAGTCTTCAACGTGGCTCTCATTCAACCATATTTCCCACCATTAGTGGACACCTCTGAGATAGCAGAGTAGTTGACACCAATAGAGCTCAACCCTGATTACATGAAACATGCATCCAATTATCATATTGTGGACACACATATCAATGGCACTCGACAACAAAGGATCCATCTTTATTGAGTCATCAAAGTAGGGCAACTCCTGCACCAAGGCAAGTGGCTCACCTGGGGCCAAATTCAACAGAAATTTCCTCATCTGATGGGGGGACTCAACGCAATGGAGATCATTTCTTATTAAGGATGGAGAATTGATCCAAGTGAATATTGGTGGCCACCCACCTTTTCCAACTCACTCAAAACAATTTTCTGGCAATTTTGGGATTTTACTATTTTTAGCAATTTTTAACTTCCGGGGCCATTTTGAGGGCCTAAATGAAAGTTTTTCAGGATCGATCTTCTCAGTGATAGACAAAGGCTATGATTGATCCCCCAAAATGAATCTCCTCGATGATACCTTTCCAACGGGATATCATGCGCCTAAAACAAAGATCGTAAGCAAAAGTTACAACCTCAGGAAGTTGATGTACTAACTTACCCAAATGGGGCCCACATGACTTTTAACGCTTCATATCCTAGGGTTAGGTTTTTGGATGTCTAGTGTTTTTGAAATTCTTGTTTATTGTAAAAATGCCTTCAGATCCTCATTGTAATCATCTTATTGCGAATGAGCGCAACTGTCACATCTCTTCTCAGAGATAAGCCACCACCATTCCAGCAAGCTTGTTTCTAGCTGCATTTTACAGTTTCATCTTATTTCCTTATTGAATATAAAACCAATTGTATTGTATCTCTATTATTATGTTAAGCATCTTTTAATAATCTATATTCATTTTGTTCTGCTCATAAAATTGGGATCAAACAATCTTTTATCCCTATGAAGATAATACATGATATACAATAAACAATGAAAATTGTTTCTTAACAAATATTAATTAATATTTCAAAAGACAAATTATTTACACCTAATCTCATGACATTCTCAGTTAGATGAAATACACCATACAAACCACATTTATTTGTGTTGACCCTATTGCAATATTCTCTCTTTTCCCTCTATGCTCAGTCTATGGTATCAATTAGAAGAGATCCAAGTTTTGTGTCATGGGGTCTTAGTACCCAATATTGTTCTAATATTTTTTTTGGCTATTTATTTGAAGTAGGCTTCCACCAATCAACCTTAACATCAAGAATCCCACTTACATCATCCCAAAATATATCTAAGGTGTCCATTTCCATCCAAATTATCTCCCCACTATCCTCATTTCCTAGTATAACAAGAAACATCTTTCCTTTCTCAACTTCATTGCTAGGATTGAATGTTGAATTTCACATGTTGCACTTGGGTCCAACATATATTGCTTCACCTATCACATTTTCAAAATCCTCCTCCTTAATACTTGATATTACATGGAGCACATTGCGATAAGAATCGAGGTTTTTCCTTGTCTTGGTCCAGAATTCCTTCAAAGATGAATCGATTCTATCCATTATTATATGATCATTATAAAGTTCATCAAATCTATTAATAACTCTTTTCCAATACTCTCCCTTAATTTTCCATTCTTTTGTAACAATTGGATAATCCTCACCGCCAATAGTGTCTTCCCACATTTTTATTTATGACATACTTTCTACCTTTAGTTCTTTTAAACACACCTCATTCTCTTTTAGACGTAAGAAATATGGCTTCCCTATGTGAAATTTAGGTTGAACTTCATCATCTGTATCCCACAACTCAACTAGTTCTGACCACTCAATATCTCTAATGGATTCCTTGTACCTTAATAGTGGAACATTATTATGTACTAGAAATTCAAAGTACTGGACAATAAAATATCCAACTAGTGCATTTTTTCCTTCCTTTGATGTATCCATTAAGGAAATTTTTGAAGTCATACACATTTTCCATCATTCTATGTGGAAACACCCATTTTTCTTCAATTGTGCAGTATGTATCCATCATATTTAGCTAAAGAACATATATATTTACTTTTCAAGTTGGAATATATCCTCCTAAAGGTTCCATCAATGTCTTCATGAGTGTGTCCCACAAGAAAGAACCCAACCTTGATAGTGATGAAGGCACCAAGCACTTTTAGAAGTGATAGAAACATGAAAATATGATTCTTATTCTCAGTTGTTGCATTGCCCCATAGTAACAACACAGGTGGAGGAAGAGGTTTAAAATCAACATCCTGATTTTATAGTCTTCCATGGGATAAAACATCATCCTTGTACACTCTACATTTTGAATAAATCAAGTTATCAAGTAATGCATCGAAAAATGGATTTCTTGAACTTCCACTCTCATAAGGGAGATCGTAATACATATCAAGGTGTGGGTCTTAAAGGTCCCCCATGCACTTAGAAAGGGGTGTAGTGGTTAATTTTGATCCTATATGTACAAATGATAGGGATAAATGACCAAAACCTCTTGTCTTATGCCCATGTGTTATTTTACCTATCAATGACAAACCCAAGTTTGTTCCTACAACATATTTTGATTTGACACATAACCTTGGAATTGAAGTCTTTGTTTTTTTCCATATTATCATGGATAATGCTCAAATACTCCTTTAGAAATCGCTCTGGCATAATTCTTATCATGGATAATTCTCAAATACTCCTTTGGAAATCACTCTGACATAATTCTTATCATGGATAATGCTCAAATACTCGTTTGGAAATCGCTTTGACATAATCATGTGGGCATAGAAACAATATATTCCACACATAATGATATTGTTATGTTTGATAAATTTAGATTGCCTTTTCTTCCAACTCGTTTGTAGTTATTGACTTCATTTGTGCTTTCAACACAATACATTCACTACATGTATTTAAGTTGAGGTTCTCTGAGAATGCCACATATAAAAAATGAGTGTTCTAGAGTCTTGCTCATTATTGGTTGTGATATTTTTTTGTAATTTAGATTTTCAAGATTCTCGTTGATCTATTTTAGCAAAGACATTTGTGTGTAAGTTGAATGAAACAATTTAATTGGAGGAGAGGTATCATCTTCTTCAACTTGACATGTTTGGTTGGGTGAAAATACTAAATTATCCATTACAATTCTATGCATAATTTCTATGGATGTCATTAGTATGTGCACATGCTTTGAATGTGTTGGTATTACCATGAATGCCTTTCTTATGTCCTTGTTTGAAATATTGTTGACAGTTATAGAAGGTTCTATGATGAATCTTATGTATCGTGTACCATGCTTTCTTACAAACAATAAGTTATAGATCATTCACCTCATCCCTTTTACCCTAGTTAACTTTAGTGGTCATTCTTTCAGGTTTTCCCCTTCCCCATGGATTTCTAAGCTTTAGGACAAGGTGGTGATCCTCATTGAGACATAAGCCATTTTTCCTTAAGTGTGTTTCCCCATATTTTCATCAGTATATCAACATGTAACAGATTAGTCCTTCTAATAATACTAATGCACATGCATCATCATCATCACAAATCAAGAGCATCATAAAAAGGAGGTACATTAATATGTACATCATTTATTAATTGATAGAAATATCCATCCATATCATTACGAGGACTAGCCATGATAAATCATGATCGAAGAATATCAATGTTACATAGTCATTATCAATAATATCAATGTTAAGTAATTCATTAACAAGGAATGTTGATGCTCATCATAATCCAAGCAATCACATGAATGTCTATGTCTATCATAGCCAATCATTAACAAAAATAAAGGAATAAGGGGATTATGCATCCGAGACACTATCACATTAATAGGAAAAACTAAAAATAACAAACCAAACATTGGGGTGTTCCAATCCTACCCTTTTAGTAAGGGCTACGACCACAGAGCCAAGTTATCATTAAATAAATGATGATTAATCTTTTTGTTTATGATTCTAATTCCCAAGTGTCATAATATTCTAAGTAGTGTTGCCAATGGACATTGACCCAATTGATTACTCTATTCTATAAGCGTTTCTACTTATTTATATAAGTGAGAAATTCTCCAGTTTCCTTCATCCATATAGTATCAAATCCAACACATAACTAGGGCCAAACACTTATTTCTTCAGTAAAGACACATGAAAAACATCATGAATTTTCACATGCAGTGGTAAGGCCAACTTGTAATATTCTACCTTTCGGTTGTCCATTGTTGCATAAATACTCCCTCTTACTACATACCCTACAGTTTCTTCATTTTCCAAGTGGTTCACGGATCCTCTAGCATGGTTCTTCCTTTTTGGGCATATTCTCTGCACTCAAAACAAAATACTCCCAAGTGCATGAGTTTTTCATTTCCATGAGCTTTGTCCTCTTTCTTGGACTTAGGTGGTGGGGATGCATTGAAGCTCCAATGATCCTACTTCTGGCTCCAAGTCCTCTAGTTATTGATCCTTATATTCAACTTGTCACTCAACTCCTTGATTCACAACTCAACAGTAATTGAGCTTGGCTACATCAAAAGATATTTTGTATACCCCCCACTAAGTGAAGGTGTGGGTATGTCACATCTATCATTTATCAATTGAGAATCAATTTATAACTTGCTTGTCTTTTTATGTGACAATGAAGCATTTGTATTTGAAAGTTCAGTTATTTTCATGCAAAAGAACCTATTTCTTGTTTTTTCGTAACGATATCTACCTCAAGTTACTTATCCATGGTAGACCCCATCTGCTCTTGTTTCTAAAAACCTACTTCCTATTTTCCATTTCTAATTGATGGATACACACAAGTATCAATAGATTATCCATCCAACCCACACACATATGTACTTCCTTTGTAAAATACATGGACATGTATACAATGAGAGAAACATGAACCACATATAGAAAGACAATTCACCAATAATAAAACTAAGAACCAAGAAATCAATTTCAAGATGTATCAATTAGTAACATAATGGCAATTGCAAGAACAATACTAGCACAATGAGTGATCAAGAATCCATTTTCCTAATGCATATACACAATAAAAAAAGAAGTTCAAATGTAAACATTAAAATACATGTGCAATCAATTTTATATATGCTCACAAAATAGAGACACTTAATTGCAAACAAGCAAGTAGGCACCAAAGTGTTATTAGACACACAATTTTATTAATAAGGAAAATAACAATGCATTATTGATGTGAGAACTATAAAAGGAATGAACTTCATATAAGAATAAGAAAGCTTACATAAGTTATTCATCCTTGTCTCTTTAGGTAAATTTAATATGGATATCTTATCACATAATTAATATTTAATATGGATATCTTATCACATAATTAATATGAATATAGATATTGTATACTTATCACATAATCATAATCATGACAAATATCCATTTACAATAATTTTAGAATATGTTTATTCTTCTCACTAATAATTCTAAGTATGGAAGTACTTTAGGATAATCATGAGTAACATAAATTAGGCAAATTCTGAAAATAGTTCTTATCACATAATCATGACAAATATCCATTTACAATAGTTTTAGAATATATTTATTCTTCTCAGTAATAATTCTAAGTATGGAAGTACTTTGGGATAATCATGACTAACATAAATTAGGCAAATTCTGAAAATAGTTCTTACTTCTTTAGAGGAAAGCGCTAAAATACACCAGAAGGCGGAGTAGGCCCACTCAAGTTATTGCCTGAAAAATCCCTGCAAAAATAAGATGAATGAAAGAGGAACTACTAGGAACTGTGGACTGTGGTTACTTAGAACTGGTATCAAGTTTGATACAAAACAAAACCAGCGAGAAAGAAATAACTTGACACTCACACAACTTCAAGCTTTGGAAGTAATGTTAGCTCTTGTGGAATTTGTCCAGTCAACGTATTGTTGTTGAGACGACTGTTCAACCAATGAATCAATAATGTGATTTACATGAAGCATTATTAACAGACCAGAGAGTAATGAGAAAGATAATGCAGGACTCTAATATAAATCTCTGAGGACTTCAGAACATAAAAGTGTACTTTAAATAGTTACTGGAAATGCCAATGCTTAAAGAACATACAGGAAACGAAGAGACTTCAAATTTCTCAGTGACCGAGGAATTTCACCAGTTAATCGATTGTTATACAAATCCAAGCTAACAAGATCCTTTAGATTGCCAAGCTCCTCCGGAATGTTTCCCGTGATGTTGTTTTAGAAAAGCTCCCTGCAGTACATATGTGAAGCAAGAAGTCATAAAAGCATAATCTTCAGTGTTTGTTCTTGAAAGAGTTCAGTGCAAATGAATAGCCTCTTATTTCAATCAGAACCAGAACTTGTTTTCCCTTTCACCTTAAAGAATGGGAATACTTGTCAAGCAGTATGGCGAGGAGTGTGGCAAATAGTGTGGCTGTAAATATCGTCATCAGTTTTATGTCTTGTTGCTGTGAGGAGGAGGCTAATCAATCTAAAGTGGTCACCCATTTGTGACATGAACTGGAATTGCAAGATTAGCAGCACTTTGTAGTATAATGTGTTCTATCCCTAATGAGTATGAAGTCAAACAGCTTAGTGAACTAGGAGCCTGATCCTAGAACTTCCATTCTTCATTTTATTTTTATTTTTTTATTATTAGAGCGTTATATTTGGTCATGTTATAACCTCCAGATGTGTCCACGAGCTGCCCCAAGAGCCCCACACAAGTTTAGTTGAAGGAGTTGAACTCTAAACCTCATTGAACTTTATGTCACAGTACTTGCTAATTGAACTACTCCAATGACTTGATTGATTTTCTGTTCTTGAATCTAAACAAAATAAATATTTAACAAAAGAGAATAAAAGGCATGCATAGCTTAACAAGAACATCTAATCTAATGGACGACCAACAAATGCCAAATTGAAAATAACAGACTTACAGGTATAGTAAATGTTTAAGCCTTCCAAGCTCAGGCACGAGACGACCAGAGAGATTTGTGTTGCCCAAATCCCTGCAAACATAACAAAATTAGGAACGATCTAAAATAAAAGGCAACCCAAGAATCCTTCCCTGGACAACTACACGAACATAGGAAGATCAGCTTACACTCTTATAACACGGTTATTCTGGTCACAGGTGACATAGAACCAGGTACAAGTATCAACAGTAGGATCCCAGCTTTGCAATACATTGTCGGGATCTAATAAGCTTCCCTTGAATGCATTAAGGGCATCACCTGTCAAAAGGAACTTAAATCATTTCAAAAAACTGAGAGTTGGATTGAGGAAAGTTGAAACTGCACTCTTCTCCATTCAAAATATATATAGATAGATATAGATATAGATATATCATGGGTATTTCAGAACTTTGAATAAAGGTAATGAGTCCTTAAAAGCAATGATCAAAATCCCTCAATTTGGTCTCCCCCCAGTGTCAAAATTGTAGTTTGATTCACAGAACCAGAATGTTGAAAGAACATGGGCTTTCTCCAAATTATAGCCCATATTAAAACAACATCCGTTCTTTTAAAATTCTGATTCGAATATTGCAATGGACTCTAACGAGACTCACCTTCATAATTAGAAGAGACACCTGAGGCTACTACAAGCACGAGGATTTTCCACAGAGAGCTCATTGCCATCCTTGCCAATGAAGCTTCTGGCACTGTATTTGAATAGCACAAGAGCCAATTTCTGCAGCTTGTTTTGTTTGTTATAAACCCAGTTGAAGATATAAGAATATTCCTGAACCCAGTTGCTGAGAAGTTGATGTATGGGGATGAGGTGGGGTGCTGTGTTTGCAGTGGGAATCCTGTCAGACATGACATGTGATTCTTGTCTGCTTTTAAAGGGATACCCACCCAAATCCTAATATAATGTAAAAGGAAGCCCCCCAGTTCAGAGGGACCAGTTGGGATACCCACCCAAATCATCATATAATGTCAGCTTGCTTGTCTAAAGGGGCAACCGAGGTTGGGATTTTGTCCCTTGTACATGGTCCATGGATGTCTTTGTCTCCGCAGGTGTCGATGTTTCTATAAGCGTACAATTGTGTAAGTTAATTAGTTGCTAGTGGGTTGTATTTATGACCAAAGTTAGTCAACATTTATCGACAATCTCATCAAAGTTGACTTTTGTATGTATATAATGAATTAGTTAATTCATTATATTGGAGAGTGGGATTAGGATGAGGATCATGGGCATTTAAGTTAATGATCAAGGTTGACTATCTCAACTTTATGGAAGACATTTGAAGTGAAAGTTAGTTGTGGTGTTTGATCTCTATAAGCACACTTAAGGGTCATAAAGACCTTTGAAGTGAAAGTTAGTTGTGGTGTTTGATCTCTATAAGTACATTTATGGGTCATGAAGAGGTGGATGGTGTTGTTACACTTATATTTGTTGTGAAGTTGGTATGTTATTGTAATGTTGCTATCTTGTGTTGATAAGTGAGTTTCTCTCAAGAGCTTGGTTTCTACTACAAATATTTATGTTCATATTTTTGGTGTTTATTTGTTGTGATTTTGTTAATAGTTGTGTTAAGTTGAAGCTAAGGTTAGAAACAACATTATAGTTCTAACATGATCAACATCAACATTAACAAACATGTATGTAATTGGTAAAAATAAGTTAAGTTTATTAGGGGTGGTAAGTGCAGGGGGGTCTTTCATGGTCACAGATGGCAAAAGGAACTATAATACAATTGGAATCTTGGAGTTTACATTAATAATCAAGTAGAAACCTACACTATTCTCCAAGGTTTGAAATTGGGTCTAGCTCGTCAATTTTTTCCATTATTGTGGTTGGAGACTCTTCAGTTGTTTTTCAAGCTATGGAAAAAGTTACCAAGTCAAAGAATTGTAAGCTTTCCTCGATCCTATTCACAATAGAGCAAGTGGTGGCTCAATTTCACAAAATAAATCTCCTCCAGGTCTTAAGAGAACAAAATGTGGAATCTGACCAATTGGCCAATGAAGCCACGAGAGAAAAAATCAGGGTCTTAAGGCTCAATGATTCAAGGTGTTATCAAGCTATACCTTAGAACATTGAATCATTCACCACCTTAGAACATTGAATCTTCCACTAGCTAGTACTTCAAATTTATGAGGCCACATATCCAACACAAGGGAGTTGCATTCCCAAGACCCTCCATAAACATGAAGAGATCCTTCTTCCATTCACGCATGTTCAATTCACGGCAATTGGGTGTAATTGAATTCTCTTGAGGTATATTGCACAACGCAGGTGGTATAATGGCCTTCAAATGGGGTGTTTTCAAGGTATGAAGGTAGTTCTTCACTGTAAATCCCAACGCTCATTCTCCATCCTTTCCGAGGTTAGGCATCGATATCAGGTTGGAATTTTCATCTTGTATTTCAATTTTATCCTTTGGTTTCGAATTCAATTTTAGGTTGGTATTGTTCGCTCTATTTCTATCTTGTTATGGTTTGATACTATTCTGGATATTTGTGCATTCTTCACTTTGGTGTACTAGATTCTTGTTGGAAGCAATATGTTCTTTGTTCCTAGGAAAATGCATTGGAGTAAGCCTTGTTTTGTCTAGGAATTTCAAATTCTCAAAGGTATTTTATTGGGTTAATTTGACCTAGCTCCTCTGAGTGCCTCACGCTTTCTAATCTCATATAGGTGCTTTTCTTGAGGCAATAATGGATTTTCAAGACATAAAAATAATTTTGCAGGTACATGAGGAATTGATAAAGGATAAAAGGGACACTCTCTACACAACCATAGTGAAAATGTAAGACAACAAACATAAAGTAACATCTCAGATTACATCTATCATGGAGATCTTGGCTCATCTGAATCAGAGAGTAACACAATTCACTACAAGGAAAACACTTTGTAGTGGAGGTTTTTGCCGAGGTTTTTAGTGTTACAAGATTGGGAAAAAAAATTCAAAAAAACCTCAGGTGCAACCTCTGTTATTCATAGCAGAGGTTTTAACAGTGTTCCATATAACTGAAAAAATTTGGGCAAGTGGAGGTTTTAGTAGAGGTTTTTTTCTGATGCTTGTATTGGTAAAACACACAAGTGCATTGTTAAGTAAACTGCATCGGTACGTACACAAAGATCAAAATGTTATGACCCAGGGAGGGAATATACCAGGCTAAATGTATATGACATGACCCCAAGGAGGGCATATATGGGGCTAAATGTACATGTAATGTGTAAATATATATGTAATAGGGTCGGCCTAATAGTAACAGGGCCTCATGTGCAAGTGTGAATAGGTATATATAGAGATCATGTATTAATTATTGGGGGGATGTAAATTGTGATGGAGAAAGGTGGAAGAGGTTCTGCTATCATTTAAGGAGTTATAGTGTAACTTATCTTTCTTGGAGTTGTGCTCTACACTCATAGAATAGATGCTTAAATTATCATAACATAATAGAAGTACACACCATGTACAGAATGTGAGCGTGCAGCACAACTTCAAGATAGATAAGTTACACAATAACTCCTTAAACAATAGGATAACTTCCTCCACATAACCAAATACCTTTCTCCATCACAATTTACATCCCCCCAATAATGAATACATGATCTCTATATATACCTATTCACACTTGCACATGAGGCCCCTTTACTATTAGGCCGACCATATTACATATATATTTACACATTACATATACATTTAGCCCCATATATGCTCCCCCTTGGGATCATAACATATAAATTTAACCTGATATATGCACCCCTTGGTTCATAACACAAAAGCACCAATGCTCTTATAATTATTATGCATCGGTCCACATTTTTTGTTTTATGTAGCACTAGTGTTTTTTGGGTTTATGTATGCATCAGTTCATATGTTTTGTTTCATGCAGCACCGGTGCTTGTATTAATATTATGCACCAAATAGTTCTTTTTTTTATGGCACACCAATGCTTGTATAATTTGTACGCATCAGTCCTGTATTACCATGTGCATCGGAGGGATGTGAAATTTCGAACATTTGAGGCGAGATGTCGATGCCATTCTTTTTTATTAAGCATTCATGTGTATATTATATGTAAAGAATTGGTGCATATATCACATGTAAACCATCAATGCGTATTTTAATTGTGTGCACCATAATATTTTGAAACGATGAATATAATCACACATTATGTCATTTAAAGCAGTGGTGTTTTTTCACAATTTTTAGCACCGATGTTTCATTGTAATTAATAGGCATTGATGTGTATAACTCATAAAAATGCATCGTTTAGTGAGTTCAAAAGAATACAATGCACTGATATGTATATATTTTAATTAATTGTTTTTTACAAATTTTCAATTAATAATCTCAAGATCAAATAATTTTTATAATAATAATAATTTTTATATTTTTGTTATTGCATTTTGAGATAATGATTGCATTAATGTGTTATCCAACATATTATGTTATGTGTAACATTATTATAAATCATATATATATTAATTAATCAACAACACAACATTTGACAATGTAATACTCTGTCAACCTCAAGAATGATCTAAGGCCTATATTTTGTATTTAATAAAATTTAAGAAGCACATTTGAAAAAAAAAATGACGATCCATAAGCTTTACCAGTATACCTTATTGCTAAATATTAAGCATTTCTTTGGCCTCAACATACTCCTCCTTCATATCCTAACTCGTGTATTTACTAAGAAGCTCATGTTTCTTCTTCTCCACAACCATGAACTTGATCACTTTTTTATCTGAAAGGAGCACATGGGAAACAAACTCTCGCTCTCTCTTCTACTAGTTTTCGTTGTCCTTCTCTCCCATTTCTTCCACCACATCCTCCTCTTCCTTGAACTTGACCATCTTAACAACAATCACCTCCCCACTCTTTACCATCAACATGGCCTCCCTCTTGATATACTTGATCCTCTGACACTCCCTCAGTGCTTTGGCTCGCATCTCCTCCTCCTTGGCCCGCTCAAATTTCTCCAAGATACGGTCCTCGTCATCCTTATATCCATAATAATTGTCATAAATTAGCTTGTAATTTTCTCCAAGATATGGTCCTTGTCATCCTTATAGCCTCGGGGGATTATCGATTATCTCTTTATCAATAAGCCCCATGAGGTGAAGAAGAGGAGGTCTAGGTATGATATTTACATGCAAATTGACACCAACTATTATGGCGACAAGGATATTGGAGAAAGTATCTTGGAGAAAGTCAAGTGGCCCATGGAGGAGGAGATGCAGACTAGAGCACTAAGGGAGTGGTAGAGGATCGAGTCCTTCAAAAGGTAGGTTGGGTTCATGGTCGAGACTGGGGAGGTCATTTTTATTAAGTCGATCATGTTCGAGGAAGAGGAGGATGTGACAAAAGAAATGGGATATCAAGACAAGGGAAACCAACAATATAGAGAGTGGGAGTTTGTTGCATGTGTGCTCCTTTCGGATGAGAAAGAAATCAAGTGCATGGTTGTGGAGAAGAAGAAACAAGGGCTTCTTAGAAAATACACAAGTGAGGATCTCATGGAGGAGCACATCGAGTCCAAGGCAATGTTTAATAGCCAACAATAAGGTATGCAGGTGAAGCTTATGGATCATCGATTTTTTTTTTAAATGTGCTTCTTAACTTATATTAAATATACAATATGGGCCTTAGGTCATTCTTGAGGTTGATAGAGTATTATAATTAAGACATCCACCAAGGTTCCTTTCTTGTTGATCAAGCAAAAGGGGCACTAAGAAGCTCAGATAGTAAAGCTTGGAAGTCCTAATTATGCCAAAGTAGGGGCCAAGATGACAGGCTTGGAAGGGAACAAATTTAATGTGTTCGATGCTACCGATAAGGGCCCCAGTTACAGATACTTTGGGGCTATGAAATTCCTCCCCGACATCAAAGAGATATTCAATAATCCCCCCAAGGAGAAGAAGAGGAGGTCTAGGTATGAGATAATTTACAAGCAAAATGATGCCAGTTATTATGGCTATAGGAACGACGAGGACGATATCTTAGAGAAAGTTGAGTGGCCCGTAGAGGAGGAAATGCAAGCCAAAGCACTGAGGGAGTGGAAAAATATCGAGTCTGTGTGCTAAATTATGAAAGGCACCTAAGAGTGACCTCCATATTAAAGCAAAACCTCCACAAAACTTAATTACAAAGGTTTGAATTTGTAGTTTGTCAATTAAATTGTTTTTCTTATGGCTTTCCACTCATGTACAAACCTATATGTGTCTACCTGCTGCTACTAGTCATACTCTTATGCTCATGATCGTTGTATCTGATTCACATACAATTATTTTTAGGTGCGCGCACACACACACACACACACATATATATATAACAAATTAAAATTATATAACACATACATATATAACAATTTTGAATTTATCAAAATATGAAATTATTTTTTGTTTGCACAAAAAATGTGGTAAAATAACTGGTGTGAATTTAATAAATACTATGCACCACTCACTGTGTTCTATATCAAAATGAAAGCACCTTCCATGGTGCTCTTTTTATAGGGTGCATCAGTGCTATGTGCTTCATTAAATGCATTGATATGAACTCGTAATTTTGATTATTCATGTTCGCAATTTCACGGTGCTCCATGTTATATGGAACACTCATGCAATGTGTTAAGCCCTAAATAGTGGCACATTACCCCTTAATTGGGGCATATTACATTAATAATGTTATTTTATTTATGTCAGCTTGGATCCATTAGTTGTGATTGTACCTCCTAGTCTCCTATATATACCAAGGATACATTTTCATTTGGAATCATCTGGTATTTGGACATTTATGTGGTGTATAAGGAGGTTTCCCCCTCAAAGAGGCTTATTATCTGAATTTCTCTCTTTTTCGAGACGTTGAGTACGTATTCTGAAGTTTTTCTATGCTATATTGATATTTGGTTCTTAACATATGGTATCAAAACTCAAGGTCTTGGGGTTTCGTTGCTACATATGAGACGCCTTGGAATTTTCTCTATAATTATTTTTCTACGACGTTACAGAAGGAACCCCTTGTAGGATATTTAGTAGACAGGTCAAGTTACGTTGGGTTAAAATTTCATCTCCATAGGCATTACACTTTCGGAGATACAACCTGTGTAAGATAGGGTTCTGGAATCATCTTGAATTGCGTCATCGCGGAATTTTCACTATAATTTTTTTTTTGTAATGTTTCAGACTCTGAAATCCACATGATATTCACAGAAATTATTAATGTATCTTTGATCAAAAAAATCAGCGTCTGGGTCATCTTACATTTGTAGATACACCCTGTGGAAGATAGGGTATATGACTAGTCCTATTGACTAGTCTCAAGCATGTGTTCCGAGTAAAACAATCATAAATTATTCCTAGAGTATCCAAATTGAGTAAGACCAGTTGCATTTGATAGTGGATAGTCTGTAGTATTTCTGGTACAATTTTTAGAATTGTATATCAATTATTTTGTGTGGGGAATGCTATACAAGTGAGATCTCCTGGAAAGGCCAAAAATAAGGAAGATGTGGGGAAGTTACCATAAATTCTACTTGGCACATCCAATTTTGATCAGACCTGTGGCATTGGAGAGAAGAAATATCAGAGAACTACAAAAAATAAATTTTCATACCCAAAAGGGCTAAAATTTTGGAGATACAACAGAAGAAAGATTGTCTAGCAGAACCACCTCAAAATCAAGGTTTAAAGGTGATACTTGGCCAACATGCCACCAAAAAAGGGAACTTCTACACCAAATAAGCCTCCAGATAGTCCTACTTGGACTCTTGATGAAGGTGAAGAAATGCATAGGGACATAAATGATT
>SNQJ01S0202563.1:4537-18288 GCA_010110895.2 Picea sitchensis | reverse complement strand
CTTATCTACCTTTAATAGGGGGGAGGGGGGTCTAGAATTGGTGGCTTAAAGTGGGTCCCCCTATCATCTCCTCATGATTTCCTCCACCTTTCATCTTCCGCCATTTGTCTTCCACTCCATATCTCACCTCCACTCAATGCCATCCTAGCCCACCTTATTCTCATTTTAGCATCTTTCCTTTCAACACCTATCCCTCTCCTTTTCACATCACTCCGTCATAAGCAACACATCCTCCCTCGACCAATCATGTCCTACCACCTCCTCATTCGTCGTTTCCCCTCATCCCTGCCTAGTCACCACTCACCCACCACTTCCAATCATGTGCCCCAGTCTTCGCACCGACCTCCACACCTTATCATTAGGCTGTTCAGTCGATCCAAGTGGCAGCACAAGAGGGCCTCCACATCCCAAGAGTGCAAAGTTGCTCAGGCTGTTCCCAACCCCAAGGAAGCAGTTATTGAGGTGGTTGGTGGTGGTTAGACATCGTCTCCACCATAAATAGAAAGTCCAGAAAGGGACCTGAGACAGGTCAATTCTTTTGTAGGGTTGTTGGGATCCTGGTTGCGTCTGACACGAGTGCATGACTGTCTAGAGACTGTAGGTGCAGTATGCTAGTAAACATGCAGACCTAATGTTTTTAATGATAAGTCTTAATTTTACTGTTGTTATTGGCTTTGGGTATATGTAGACAATTTTGCCATTTTTGTGATCTATCGATGGTAGAGCTAAGCTCCCGACTGTAAAGATTTAACAAGGCCTCTAGTTCTCAGGTTATACAATGATATTTTGAGATTTCTTGTTTAATGGTGGCCAACCTCCTCCATTCCCTGTTCCTCTAAATCTGAAATCCCAGGTATGGATGATCCGTCGAGTGTTGTTGTAACTATATGATGTATGTTTGATTGTGTTAGTTCTGCAACATTTGAGGTTTAATTTGAAGTTTCTCTGGTTTGAGAGGATCTCACATCTGAGACTTTTCCCCTTCTTTCCCTCCACTTACTCACCACTATGAAAATTTACTAGCTCAAGTTAAATCAAGACCTCACATGTCCTTGCTTTTCCAACCCAGTTTTCTGAGTGAGCGATATTGTTCTGAGTTTACTTCCTTTCGATCACCCCCCTTTATAAACAAATTGTGACATAAATTGATGGGCCTCAGGCTTACTCCTGCTGCAATCCAGGAGTGACTTATGTAGACAACACTTGGGAAGGAGACATTCATCCACAATGATTATAAGCCACTACAATTCATGCAAACACAAGGAAAATTACAGAACGACCACCATCAAAAGTGGTCCACATAATTGCAACAATTCCACCTCAACATCAAGTATAAAACAGGAAGCACCAATCACGTCACTGATTGCCTCAGCAGACTGCCAGTTGTGGCACTCACCACGGTGCTAGACTCTTGCGGCCATGAGACATCTGGATGGCCCCAACTCTATGAGACAGACCCTGACTTCACTACCACCTACCAAATGTTGGGTGTGAATGCAGTTGTTGATAATTTCCATCTTTAGGATGGGTTTTTGTGTTGTCTGAGCCATATCTGTGTTCCATCAAGTGAGTGAGCGAAGCTCGTCTGGGAAGCCCACTACAGTAGGGTGGCAGGACACTTCGACATCGAAAAGACAGTGGCAATGCTACAAAAACATTTCTACTGGCTGAAACTTTGACAGGAGGTCAACAAGTATATCAGGTCCTGCACTGCCTGCGCTATTGCCAAACTGACCACTAAGAAATAGGGCATGTACACCCCTCTTCCTTCTCCTGACAGGCCATGGGAATCCATCTCAATGGATTACATGTTGGGCCTCCCATCCACCAAGCGGGGAAATGACTGTGTTTTTGTGGTTGTTGATCGCTTTTATAAGATGGCGATTCTGGTTGCCTGCAAGAAGAGCATCACAATAGAGGCCACTGCCAAGCTCTTCTTTGAATGAGTCTGGGTACATTTTGGAATCCCACAAACCATTGTCTCAGATCGGGATAGTAGATTTCTTAGCACATTCTGGTTGAGCCTCTAGTCACTGTTGGACACCAAGCTCACCAAATCCATGACCTTCCACCCCCAGCTAGATGGCCAAACTGAGGTTGTAAATCAAATGATTGTGCATATCCTTTGCATGTATAATTCAAAGCACCCTCACACATGGGATGAGATCCTTCCCTATGTCCAACATAGCTACAATCAAGCCCTGCATAGCTCAACCGACCACAGCCCGTTTCAGGTGGGGTTGGTATTCCAACCATTGGGTCCCATAGATGTTGCACTTCCCCTTGCAGTCACCTCGACCGACTCATCTCCTAATCCAACTGAATTTGAAAAATCCACCTGGTTCATTGAGTAGATCCAGCACATCCACCAATAGGTTCAGTATATCCTATAGAAGTCCAATGACAAGTACAAACAACGGCATGATCAACATCAGGTGCCACATAAGTTCCAGGTAGGCGACAAAGTTTGGTTGCACTTGCAGAAAGAACGCCTTACAGGACCCCATCGGAAGCTTTTCCCACTCTATTTTGGGCCATACACTATCACCAACACTGTGGGGGATAATGTTGTTGAGCTCAACATTCCTCCTTTCCTTGGCCTGCACCTAGTGTTCAACATGGATCTTCTTCGCCCTTATTTCCCACCATTATTGGACACCTCAGAAGTAGAAGAACAACTGACACCAATAGATCTCAACCCTGACTGCATACAAAAGGCATCCAATGATCATATTGTGGACACATGGATCAAGGGCACTCGACAACAAAGGATCCAACTTTATCAAGTCGTCAACGCAGGGCAGCTCCTGCACCAAGGCAAGTGGCTCACCCATGGCCAAATTCAGCAGAAATTTCCTCATCTAATGGGGGACCTCAACGCAATGGATACCATTTATTCCTAAGGAGGGAGGATTGATCTAGATGGATATTGGTGGCCACCCACCTTTTCCAACTGGCTCAAAACAATTTTCTAACAATTTTGGCAATTTACTATTTTTAGCAGTTTTAACTTCTGGGGACATTTTGAGGGCCTAAATGAAGGTTTTTCAGGATCCAGATCCTAAATTATAGTTGAAGGCATGATTGAGACCCCAAAATGAATCTCCTCGACGATACCTTTCCAACGAACTATCACACGCCTAAAACGGAGATTGTATGCAAAAGTTACGACCCCGAGAAGTTGATGTACTAACTTACCCAAATGGGGCCAACATGACTTTTGGCGCTTCATCTTCTAGGGTTAGTTTTTTGGATGTCTAGGATTTTTTGCATTCTTGTTTATTGTAAAAATGTCTTCAGAGCCTCATTGTAAGGTTCTTCTTTCAAATGATCATAGCCGTCACATCTCTTCTCAGAGATAAGCTGCCAGCATTCCAACAAGCTTGTTTCCGCTGCATTTTACAGTTTCAGCTTATTTCATTATTGAATAGAAAACCAATTTTACTGTATCTCTTTTATTTTGTGCTAAGAATATGTTAATAATCTTTATTTATTTCACTTTGCTCATAAAATCCAGATCAATGTGGGCACAAAAGAACAAGTGGTAGACATATTTACAAAACCGCTTCCAAGGGAAGCCTTTGAATATTTTCGCCAGAGACTCAGAGTAATTTCTACTTCAAAATGAATTATTTTGAATGCTCGTCTTATATATCTTAGATTTACATGAGGAAGCACCATAAATACAATAGTTCAGGTTGGGGGATCAATTTCAGGAAGAGTTCAGTCAGGGGGGGTATCCCAAAGGACAGTTTAGTTAGGGGGAGAAGCCTCGGATGGAAAGATACCTTTTCGATTGATGACAAAGGGGGAGAGATTTATTAGATGCAGGATAGAAATGCTTGGAGAGAGAGAACAAAGGCATGTAGACAAGGGGAGAATCCCAAGGAGAGTTCATCCAGGGGGAGCAACCCCAAAGGGAGATACCCTTTTCCATTGATTTCAAAGGGGAAGAGATAGAAGCATTGATGAGGAGTATAAGCATGAATGTTATCATGACTAAGTGTTTCCATCAATGTTGTTGTTGCCATCAATTCCAAAGGGGGATATTGTCATACAATTGGCTTAGGTTGATGTAAAATTGGTATGGATTGTTGGTTGTCATTGATTTCAACCATTGGAGAGTGATATTATATATTGAAGTCAACCCTTAGTGATTGTTTTCAACCCTTGGAGAAAGTCTGGTAGAGAATTCTGGTAGCACAAAGGTTTGGGTAATGGACCCAAGTTTGTTTGATGTTTAATGGTATGAGTTTTAATATATTTGAAGGTAAGACTATTCTATATGGGTAGTACATTTCATTCCATTTCCAGTGGTATGTGGAACGTCACATAACTCCTCACAGTTAGAGAGCTATGGCCATGTGAAGTTGGAGAACCCAGGTTTGGGTAATGGACACAAGTTTGTTTGATGGATAATGGTATGCGTTTTGATATATTTGTAGGTAATACTATTCTAGATGGATAGTACATGTCATTCCATTTCTGGTGGTATGTGGAATGTCACATAAATCCTCACGGTTAGAGATTTATGGACATGTGAAGTTGGAGAACCCTCATGAGTCATGTAGAAGCCCAAAAAGGTCAAAGTGGTTTAAGAAATTTTAGAAGGTAAATAATAAAGTGAAGTGATGAGTGTATTATAATTCAAAGTGAATAAATTTTTTTTTATTTAAATAATAAAGTTAATGGATAAATTACTAATTTGACAAGTGGTTAGAAGTGGGTTAACCCTAAAATAAGGAAAGTGGGTTAAGATGGTTAAAAGGTAACCCCTTGAGGAAGCTACATTAAAGTATAAATAAGAGGCAATGATCTCTCATTTTAATCACACTTGAGCATATTGAATATCTACAGGTGACTGAGGTAACCAAAGGATATCTAAGCTGAATTTCAGAGGGAAGGTGAAGTAAAGAAGGTCGAAATTCAAGGGACGATAAATTCTTTTGATGATGTTTTCTAAGGTATGTTATTTATAGGTCATCTCACCATTTTCGAAATAATTTTTTTTCTAGAATGATTCAGACCTTGAAATTGGGAGGAGTGGGAGGGAGATTGAGGAAACATATATCCAAGTAGTTTTGGTACAAATTTCAACTTGTGGGTCATTGTGTTTTAGGTTACTCAGAGTGGAAAATAGGGTTTGTGGCTAGTCCTCAAACTAGTCTAAAACAGTGTTGGTAAAAACGTCATAAATTCTTCATAAGAGATCCAAATTAAGTAAGACCAAATGTGTTGGTTTAATTATGAATATTTAGTATTACGTGTACAATTTTAGATCCATACAAAAAATATTACGCACGTGGCATGCTCTCTGGTTAATTCTCTAGAATAAGTTGAAATTCAACAAGGTATGCCATATTTTCTATAACTCCTTTTTTGACAGAGTTCCAAGTAGTGGAAACTAGATTAATTGCATAAAACACATTGAAAAGAGCAATGTGTACTATTTTCATATATTTATTCATTCTGAGAGGTACATAGTTGTTATTATTTCAAGTTAGGGTTATTGATTAATCAAAGAAACTAGTCATGTGAGACTAAAGTAAGAAGTTTGATGAAAATGATAAGTCTCTTGTTGTTAAAGTTAAGGAGAGGTTTGCAGGTATGTTATCATCTACAACAAGTCTATTATAGAGTTACAAATCAGATTTGGATGAGTAAAGGAATTGATGAGGGATTTTGGTTGAGGTACACATGTTGGGTACATGGTTGGACAAGTAGTTGATGAGTTGGCACATACATGGCGTGTATAGTTGATGATGTTGGTACATCTTGATGGTCATATTTTATGTGTATTTGATGCATGATTGGTACATGGTTGGTGCATGGTTGATGCACTCATTGATGAATACTGAGTTGAGGTACAAGTTGGTGCATGGTTGATGCACTTGTTTATGGTACAAGTTGATTACATGTTGTTTATGGTATAGGTTGATTTTAGGTTTGTGCATGGTTGATGCCTTGTTTATGGTACAAAATTTGATTACATGTTGTTTGGTATAGGTGGTGCATTGGTTGATGCACTTGTTTATAATCTGGGGTTACGATTCTGAGTTACAGTTAAGTCTGAGTTTACATTGGTATATCTCACATCTATAGTGTGATGGTTCCATCATTCTACTTTTATTTCAGGCGGTTGGGCGAGGCAAGGAAGGTGGTTGTAGCCACCTTTGGTTATGGCTTGGAGAGACATAGAGTTTAGCCTCCCCTTGGTTGTAACTAGAGGGTAGGGATTTGGATGCTTCCCTCATGTTGTATCTGAGAAACTAGGGGGTTGGACCTCCTTCGAGTTACAGCCCGGAAAACAAAGGAAGTTGAATTGCTTCAAACAGATGTAATTCTTAAATACATATAAGAAAAGCATTATATTGGTTTTCTCCAGCTTTGAGTTTCCACGTAAAACATCGGTGTACTCTGTATGTGTGTGATTGCTCATTTTTTTTTAGTTGTTTATTTACTCAACAACTATTGGATGATAATGCTACATTGATATAACACTTACATGGTGAAAAATGATTAAATTATCTATTATTGATTCACCCTGCTCTGTTAATCCATGTATTTAAAACATAAATCAATATTATAAATAAATTATTTATAATTTTTTTTTTTTTTTTTTTTTTTTTTTTTTTTTTTTTTTTTTTTTTTTTTTTTTTTTTTTTAAAAATATTATTAATTTTAATCTAACAATATTATTTATTTATTTGTTTGTTTGTTAATATATAATATTATTATTTGTTAAGCATCGAAAGCATAAACTTAGCAGATTTTAATGACAAAGAAAATAAAACCAAGAACAAGAGCGATTTTGTGTGTCACACAATTGACATAGTGATTTCCACGGTGGAAACCCAATACAGGGAAAACAATAGAGCCCGATGATAATCGGTATTCTTATTATTCAAGGAGAATTACAATAGTCATCGGATGCATACAACCATCCTCTCCTCACATACAAATTACACTCCATTGTATTGTTTATTTCTCACACACCTCGCCTCTATGGGTATCCTCATATATATAGCATCTCTCAGACAGTTAGACAAATTGATTATAATAATAGGAATCATAGTTGCAAAATTCCTTTGAAGAGTGTGCATGCACATTCTATATTTGGATTGATTTCCATGACATTCTCTTGCTTAGGAAATTAGTTGGCAATTTTCAACAATCTCCACCTTGACAACAATTTACTTAATATCATGCTTGAATTAATTCATCACCTTTTACGCTTGACGAGAGAAACCAAACTCCATCGTAGCTTCTCTAACAAAGCTGGTTTTGTAAACATGTATGGAAAATTCACTTTTGTATGAACCTTTTCTAGAGCCACTCTCCCTTCATCAACAACTTGTCTTACAAAAATGGTACTTAATAGGAATACTGTTTAGATCTTCTTACTGTGATAAGCAGGATTGGTAGCCAAATGAATAGCACTTTGACTATGTAGAATACTTTCACCTTGTCCTACACCCTTCCAAACTCACCCAACAAGGCTTTTAACCAAATTGCCTCTTGCATGCATGTGGAAGCAGCCATATATTATGCCTTAGTATTGGATAAAGAAACTACGTTTTGAATCTTTGACATCCAACTAATTGGTCCTCCTACAAGAGTAAAGACATATCCTAAAGTGGATCTCCTTTTGTCCAATTCACTTGCAAAATATCAAGATACCACAGCAACCGCCAAACTAAATCAATGAGACCATGATAGGTGATAGAATGATTGTTTGTGCCTCTGAGATATCAAAGCATCCATTTCATTGTTTCCCAATGCTCTTTACCTAGATTTGACATGTATCTACTCACAATGCCAACTCCATGCTGAAATATTTGGTCTAGTACTCACCATTGCATGCATCAAACTTCCTGCGCCATAATACTGAGACATATAACCTTACCTTCTAACTTCATTAGTTGGGACATAAACCTGAAGAAAAAAACTTAGGTGGAAGCCAAAGGTTTTTTTATTGGTTTCACATTATTCATATGGAATTTCCTAAGTATCTTCACCATACTTTTGTTGTAAGAACCAATCTTACCATATTTCTTGTCTATGTCCTGTTCCACTTTTAAGATTTATTTTGCTACTCCTAGATCCTTCATGTCAAAAATCCTAGCCAACCAAACCAGCTTTGTTGATTTTATGCATGCTCTTTCTTGCAACAAGCATAAAATTTAGCATGAATAAATAATATACCATAAACAAAATGGTTATACTTACTTCTTGTAAAATATGGCTAACCATGAAGGAATCAAACATCTTGTACCATTTCCTAGCATGCTTGGTCATGCAATGATTATTGAGTTTGCAAACAAAACTTATGGTGTGATCCTGAAATAACCATTCTGGTTGTTCCATATACATCCCTCTTATCAATTACTCGATGTAAAAAAAATTTAACATCTAGATTTACTAACACAACTAGTGCTAATCACAACATAAATAGAAGCAAACCTTTAACAACGGGTGAGAAACTTTCATGTAAATCAATACCTTCCAAATACCCTTTGCTACCAATCATGCTTTGAACCTTTCATCATTTTACTATGTTTTATTTCATAAAAGGGGTCATCAAACATTGCATCTTTGTCCATAATGATTTTGTGGGCAATAGGTTCCCACATTATACATCCCTTAACATCATCACCATATCAAAGATCTACATGTTTGATGCGGGTCTTACAATGTTGATAAAACATAAGCATCAAAACCAAATAATTTTACATTTGAGTATTCACCCGGATGACTTGTTCATACCTCTTCCAAAATCTTCTAATCTTTTGCAACCAATGGTGACCAAATTACCAGATAGCACAACTGCTTTTGTCCAAAACTATTGTTGCAACTTGGAATTACTCAACATGCATATTTGATCCCAGCTTCATTGCATGATGCTTCCAATTTCCATGGATATGAACCTACCTTCATCATATATTCTCAAACACTTCATTTACACGCGAGACATCATTCTTTCTATATACCCACCTTTCTAACCTAGACACGTTGCTCCACCTCAAACTTTTCATTAGAACAACTTTGACTAAATCCGGCCAAACCAACCCAAAGTGAACCTTTGCCGCAAACCTCAAGGGACTTTACACTGGAGTCTCAATGATCCACCTTAACATGAACATTCCCTTGATCAAATCTGGCCAAGTCGGCCAAGTAATCCTTCTTTGCTTATCTCCAGTCCCATTTACATTGGAGTTCACCAAGCCTTTTATGTTGGATTACTAAGAGAGGAGATGAATCAATAATGGAAACAATTTAATCCTTTTTAACCATATAATCCAAGTGTTATATCAATGTAGCATTATCATCAATAAGCGCAAAGTAAATAAGTAATGAGCAGATGAAGAATCATACACATACAGTACACAGTGTTTTACATGGAAACCCAAAGCTGAATAAAACACGGAATGCTTTCTTATATGTGAAGAATTACATTCATTGGAAGCACCAACTTCCTTTGTTTTCCGATACAAGCGAAAGAGGCTCCAAACCCCTAATTTATTAGGCTACAACCTGAGGCTCCAACTCCCCAATTCTCTAGCTACACAACCAAAGGAGGCTACAACCCCTATGTTCTTTGGCTGCAATCGGAAGGTGGATACAACTACCTTTCTTTGCTCCATCCTACCACCACGGTATATAAGTAGGGTATCAAACCATTTATTGCACTATCACCTGAGATATACTGTTGTAACTTTGTACCAATCAACCTACACCAAACAACCTATACCAATAACTTTGAACCATGCATCATCCATGCGTAGAGCGCATTACCTCAACTTTGGTATCGGCACGTCCCATAAATGAGTGCATCAACCATGCCCAACCTATAATCAACCTGTAAAAAACCTGTACCAAAAACAAGTGCATCAACCATGCGCAAACCTATACAAATAACATGTCACAACAACTTTGTCCAAACAACCTATCACAACAACCTATCGCCATTAATATTATCAGCCAAATCAGATCCTGCTCACCAATATCAATCACCAGACAAATCTCAAATATGTGCACCAACCAAGCATAACCCGCAACAACATATGTGCATCAACCAAGCATAACACAACAACTCATAATCATCACCAAGATCAATATGTGCTTCTAATAATATACCAATACAAGTATGCTACATCATCCATAAACCATGTGTCAACAATACTACTAACAAGTGGCTCCAACCATGTATCAAGTATGTACCAATCATGTATCAACTAATCATCAACTATGACTCATCAAGATGTACCAACATCATAAACTATACACCTCATGTATGTGCCAACTTATCAACTACTTGTCTCAACCATGTACCCAACAGGTACCTTAACCACAATCCCTCGTCAATTTCATCATAAAAATATGATTTGTAACTCTGTAATATGCATGGTGTATATGATCACATACCTACAAACCTTCCTTAACTTTAACAACAAGAGACTAGCATTTTCATCGAACATTTATTTAGTTTCACATGACTAGTTTTGGATTAGTCAACAACCCTAACTTGAAATAATCATAGCTATGTACATGTAATGAATAAATATATGAAAATAGTACACAATGTTATTCATTGTGTTTTATGCAATTCCTCCAGGTGTCACTACTTGGAACCTCTCAAGAAATGAGTTATAGAAAAAATGGCATACCTTGTTGAATTCTAGCTTATTCTAGAAAGCGAACTTGTAGAGTGTACCCCACACGAAATATTTGTTTTATGGATATGAAAATTTTACACAGAATAATACAGACTATACTCTAACCAAAAATTTTGTTTTTACTTAATTTGGATCTGTTATTAAGACGTTATGATGTTTTTACCCGAAACACTTGTTTTAGAATAGTTTTAGGACTAGCCAGAAACCCTATTTTCCACGGAGTGTGACTCCAAAACTACAACAACCCACAAGCAAAAACTTTTACCACAAATACTGGGATATGTTCCCTCAATGACCTATCAATTTCATGGTCTGAAACATTCTAGAAAAAAAGTTATTGTGAAAATGGTGAGATGACCTGTAAATAACATACCTTAGAAAGCATCATCAAAAGAATTTATCCTCCCTTGAATTTCGGCCTTCTTTTCTTCACCTTCCCTCTGAAATTCATCTTATATATCCTTTGGTTACCTTGGTCACCTATAGATATTCAATATTCTCAAGTGTGATACAAAATGAGAGAGCCTTACCTCTTATTTATATTCTCCAAGTAGCTTCCTTAGAAGCATCTTCTAGGTCACTTTGCCCACTTTCCTTATTTTAGGGTTAACCAACTTCTAACCACTTTTCCAATTAGTAATTTATCCATTAAATTTATTATTTAAATAATTTATTTTGTATCCACTTTGACTTATAGTACACTCATCACTTCACTTTACCTCAAGGGGTTACCTTCTAACCATCTTAAACTGCTTTCCTTATTTTAGGGCTAACCCACTTCTAACCACTTGTCAACTTAGTAATTTCTCCATTAAATTTATTCTTTAAATAATTTATTTTGTATTCACTTTGAATTATAGTACACTCATCACTTCAATTTATTATTTACCTTCTAAAAATATCTTAAACCACTTTGACTACTTTGACCTTTTGGGGCTTCTAGATGACTCATGAGGGTTCTTCAACTTCACATGGCCATAACTCTCTAACCGTGAGGAGTTATGTGATGTTCCACATACCAATGGAAATGGAATGACATGTAATATCCATATAGAATAGTATTTCCTTAAAATATATCAAAACTCATACCATTATCCATCAAACAAACTTGGGTCGATTACCCAAACCTGGGTTCTCCAACTTCTCATGGCAATAACTCTCTAACCGTGAGGAGTTATGTGACATTCCACATACCACCGGAAATGTAATGACATGTACCATCCATCTAAAATATTATTAACTTCAAATATATATTAAAACTCATACCATTATACATGAAACAACCTTAGGTCCATTACCCAAACCTTTGTGCTACTGGAATTTTCTACCGGACTTTCTCCAAGGGTTGACATCAATCACTAAAGGTTGAAATAAATCGACAATATCACTCTCCAATAGTTGACATCAATGACAACCAACAATCCATACCAACTATCCATCAACCTAAGCCAACTTTCTGACATTTTATAGTCTTCATTACATGCAATCCATGGACACAATACCACGAGCTACCCAAAAAACATGGACCCGAAAAACCACATGATTTGACCTAAAAAAATGATTTAACTCATTAACTCTTTCACTGATTCAAGGTTAACCCAACACACATGCCCCGCCCCCTCCCCCAACCCCACAAATTCAATCTACCTAAATCCATGTCTATACTTTTCATAGGTGACCTGATAAACCAGGGGTATGCATGCCTATCCAAGTCTTATAGACGTATTCCCATTTACATGCAATCAATAATTTTTACAACTCCAAGGTAAATACAATTTTTTTTCCTCACGGTGACTCAACCATCATGCTCTGCAACCTCTATTGTTATCGGATAAATCAGTATATGCAGACACTAACAGATCTCCCTAGATCCACCTAGATCTAGAACAAAATAGGACATGACATGATGCGTTCCCTAAGAAACTATCATTGAATTTACTACCAAAGGAGGAACGAGTGACATACCTTTATATCACTTCCTTAGGTCTTTGTTGTTCCTACTTCACTCCAGTTCTCTTGCGATATCAGATCCAAGACAACACAAACCAACCAAAGTGAAGATAGTAAAGTATATTCAATGACAACCTATGCATATGATCAAGGAATTATGCAATAAAATAAGAGTGATTTTATGGGAAAGGGACATGCCACTGTATTTATATTAAATGAAAGTAGAAGCTACAACCATATTGCCTTGATGTCGCAAGCTTCCTTTCGATGGTTATTCATTCCAACACACACAATTGCTCCACACTTGCATGAAGAAAATCCGGTGTGGCTTGATAGGAAAATGAAGGCCTCAAGCATCAATTCAAACATGATTCCTCACACAATCCTGAATCTATTCTTTCATCAATTCTTTATTCAATCTTTCTTAACCTCTTCCTTGACAAACCTTTCATTATATAGGAGAAGGAGAGATGGTTAAAGGGATGAGGATGATCCCACTAAATCTGAGAAGTCAGTAGGATGCCAACCATGTGAATGCCAACTCATTTTCTAGAAGATCCTCTTCTAGAATCTTCGTAACCTCTTCTCCCTTTTAATATTTGAAATAGATTCGCACCCTACTTATAGAGAAAACTGTGAACATCTCACAATCCAGGTATAGAGTGGCTTGCGAGAATTAGGGTTTCTCGCACCCTACAATACATGTAGCCTGCGAACTCATCTTAAAAATATGTTTTGTAGAAGAAGACAAAAATCACTTTTCTCAGGAAAAAGGTACTTATGAGAGCTTGAACACATAACTGTAGAGACATCAACAGAGTGACCAAAATAATGTGTAACAGAATGCCCCCCAAAGTATGAGGCTGAAACTCATGACATTTGAAATACTTTGTAAAATGTGTGTGTGTGTCAGAAACCAGGATCACACCTAATCGGAAACCTGCAAACAATCAAGCATCTGCAGAATATAATACCAGTTCTGAGGTAGGCATTCCCATGCTCAGACCACAAATGAATGAAATCACAAATGTAGGCCATGGCCACCAATCATACACCATGGATCCATGTCACCAAAATGCTACATAGCCACCAAGAATACACTGTGGATCTATGCTAGAAGACTCA
>SNQJ01S0202562.1:0-16752 GCA_010110895.2 Picea sitchensis | reverse complement strand
AAATCCCGAAAAGGTCTAATCTCGATTAATTAACATACTAAAAATGTTTTAATTAATACATCGCGATTTCGACAATCGGGTTCTTCGATGACATATTTTTTCGACATCAAGAGTGTCGAAACCCCGAAAAGTCAGGTTTTCAAATTTAACTCAAAATTAACACTAATAATCCACTTTCTAAACAAGTTTTAAAGTTAATCCTTTTTTGAAATGTTCATTAATGCATCGTGGTCCGATTAAGTATGTTTCTCTTTTATTCAAAAATGACGAGAAATCCTAAGTACGTACATTAAATGCATATCTCCGAAAATCTTTTCTGCATTATGAGCTTGTATTTTGTGCGAGAGATACGATTCTCACTATGAGTAAGATATATTCAAATTAAAAGATCGAACGTATGTATTTTCATTTCAAAGCTAAGTCTTTTCATCCACTCTCTGTGACAGATTTTCAAGTCAAACACAGAGCTATGGCACCCAAAAAAGCTCCGAAGAAAAATGAAGACTAGCAAGAAGGTGATATTATCTCTGATACTACTCCACTCGGCGTACACTCCGTCAAATCGTGGACTGGAATTTCCGAATCACTAGAGGATGAACTTAAACATGAAGACCCTGATTCGGAAAATCACCTCCGAGATATTGTCGAGTCTGAGCTTCATAAGGTTGTTGTGCGTCCGGGACTTGTCTCATATACCGATATGATCGGCTGGGCTCTGGATAAAGTAGATATCCCAACAAGAAGCATTCTGAACGAGCAAGGAGTTGTCGTCGGCTCATTTAGGCCTGAGCCCATTCAATTAATGTATAAACTCTCGCCCAATTACAGACACACCTTTAATTCTGAGTTTTTAGCCGAGTTTCAAAGAAAAGAATGCATTGAAGTGGGCCAGACATACCCCGACATGATTAAAGGATGGGTCAGGGATGAAAATAAGTTTAGGGCTGATTTACATGGGATTTATGCCATAGCCTCTTTAAACGAATATATGGTTTATGTAGCAATGATGTTATGTAGAATTTTCGGGAGAAAGGATCCCTGTCACTTTCATGCAGACTAGACACCCTTCCTAGAGGAAGTTTCAGAAGGACGTAGTTTAACTGGCAAAACATTTTGTCAGATAACCTCACACAAGAGGTTGTAAATTACAAAGAAGCTAAGTCCAAAGGACAACCAGTGTATTTTTATATGTCTGCATATATTATGGATGCCATTTGTTTTATGACTCCTTTTCCATTAATGAATTGGAGTTGGAATGTTTCTTGCCCAGAGCCTATTCATAAATACCACTCAGCTCTCTGGGAAGAAAATGCAAAAGATTTTTTTTATGATGTTTGTCATTATGTAATTATCCCTCTGCACAAAATATTCTTTGGATGCGAACCCCCTCACATTTCTGACGCAATCATAGAAATCCTCAAATCAGTTGCCGACTGGTTTATTGAGGAAAATATTTCCTATGTTAGGGTGTATGGCTGTTCCATTCTGCCTCACACACTCCCAGAATTCTTACCAGATAGATTAGTATGCAGATAAGTGGCTTATCAGTTAGCCAAGGGTGGTATTGGGTTAGAATTAAAAGCCCTTCAGAAAAAAGCATGGCCATCTTTCCCTGTTCATATCAGGAAATTTACTTTATCAAACTTAGGTCATTCTAAGGTGGAGGCCGAGTCATTGGAGGAAGTTAAGTTAGTAGACATCGAGCACAGGAAACACGACCCTTATCAAATAATTAGTCGGCATTACATACATTGTAATTTAAAATCTTATGAACATGAAGTTTCTGTTTATGATGATATTTTCAAAGATGCTAAATCTTATGAGGAAGTGAAGAACAGAGTACAGGCCTTGCCACCTGACTCATAGGCTGGGTTTACATCTTTTCAAAGACATAGGCGAAGCTGCCTGCCAAAGATTTTACAAGGTGAAATATCGACTTCATTGCCAGAATAGGAAAAAACCCCTCCAGGGTTTGAAACTGAAACTCAGGATAAGTCAAGTGACAAAGATAATTTGAAAGATTCTGAAATACCTCCTCAAAACATAGAGGGTTCTCAGATAAAAGAACCAGGGACAAAGAAAGGAAAAGGATTGGAAACAAGTCCAATAATTCTTGATGATAGTCCATAAAAGATTGGAGGAACTGCTTCAAAAGAACTTGGCAGTCCTATCACATCTTTGACTCCATTACAGTCAAATTTCGGAACCCCTCATGAAGGAGTTCTATACATCAGTGATCTGGAGCCGATTTCAAGAGATGAAATTCCCCCATCTGATTATTTTTTCAGCAAAAAACAAAGAGTTGTCTTGAAACAGGAAATTCATCCTGTAGGAGAAAGATCAATTAAGAAGCATAGAGTTATCATAGATGGGAAGAAACTCAAGGAAGGAGAGTTCGCTACAGAGTTAGCAGGGAAAATGGGTGCTATAGCATCAACTAATATATATTCTGTGGGAAATCTAACAACTATGCTTGAACAGAAGGATCAAGAAATAATTCAGTTGCAAGACAGATTAAAAGAAAATGAAAGAAATATTGGTTGGGGAATATAGAAGGGTCTAGAACAAGCTAGACTCAAAGACATGCAAGAAATCCAAAAGTTGAATAAAAACTTGGATGAAGCAAACACATGATACAGGTCACTCAAGAACAGGTTCAAAAGCTAGGAGAAGAAAATAAACTTTTGCAAGATAAGATTATTTCAATTGCTAACCAGGTAATTGAAATTGAACATTTCAGGACGCAGGCATCAAAGATACATGTAAGAATAGAATAAGAACAACAGAAAGTGTTCTGTAATCTGGAAATAATCCATAACTATTTTCAGGAATCAAATAGGTCCATGGAAAAGGTGTTCCAGAAAGAAAGAGAAGCAAAAGAAGCAAGGACTACTTTTCAGAAAGAAGTGGCTTCTTCATTAAAATAAGAAATTGGAAAAAATCAGAAATTATCTATTTCTGAACTGGTAAAAGGAGATATAATGATAAAAGTATGGGAATCAAAATTGGCTGAATATAAAAGAATTACAAAATAAGTTAACGAATATTGCCAAGGAATCTTCGATCTCGTTGAAAAATATTCATTAAATATCGGGACAGATAGTTGTTCTGGGTTATTAGGCGAAGTCAACATTGCCAGGCATCAACTGAAGTCGAGAGAAGAGCTCGAAGAAAAGAAAGCAGAAATTTCAAATATTAAATTGGTCAACATTACAAAAATCAATAAGTGGATGGTGAATTCGAGTTTAAAGTTGAAAATAGTGAAGTTCACAGAAAGTATGATAGAAAGTAGATTGCCAGAATTACAGAGGAGATTTTTCTCTTTTGAAGCTAATGAGATACCTAAGGCTCCTAAGATCTTAGTAAACTTTTTGGGTAAATGTGTTCAATGCGTTGAAGCAGAGAAAGAAAGTCCGTCAACGCAAATTTAAAATTTTTTAAATGTTTTTATTTATTAGAATTTTGAAAGAAATTGTAAACGGTTGACATTATTTTATGTAACCGTAATATTAGGGAGTTGGTTAGTTACCAACGAGAAAATTTGATAGAAATGTATAAATATAGTTTCAAAAGGCTGAGAAAGGGCTTCAAAATTTTTGGAGATAGCCATTTTTGTAATTTTAGTTTTGAATTTCATCGAAATATAAATCGCAAACGAGATTCTGGATCCTGCAATTTTGTAACTATGTGTCTTCCCTTGTTTATCATGCTTTGTTAAATTTTCCTTCTAAATGTTTTTTTTAACAAGTAATCAATTTGAATTTATATACATCGTTGTTTATTAGTTCATATTGGTTTGGATGTTGAACATGTTACAGTCTTTCCTCTGAAATTACTTTAGTAATTTTAAGACCAGTAAAACCTTTTGTTCCTTAATATTTAACTCTGTTAGAAATCTTGTTTTTCTTTATCATAGTCAATAGAAATATAATATTATTTCTTGATAAAATCCTTATATTTCTCTATATTGTGTTTCGTTGTTCACAATTCCAAAATTGTTACAAAACCAGGAAATGACCTTGAATGTGTTTTTACATTACTGTTTTTAATTTCAAAATTGTTTTCGTTGATCTCATCTCTGGAAATCTGAAGTAATGAATTGATTAAAAAATCATTTACAAACCTTTTAAACCTTGTCATCCATGACTGTCCCTAGTAGCAGACAACCTAACATAGAACCGGGCCTTCTGGATCAAACTAGCATTGCCCTAAGTTTATTTAACACTATTTTACAAACAACGACCAATAGGGATGAGTTAGAATGATCATGGGCTACTATTGAGAGAGACATTAGCATCCAAGAGAAACAGGAAGAAAGACAGAGATAGTTGAGAAACTGAATCTGTTCTGATCTTTCTTTGATTCCTTATTTCCAAATATTTTTATTAAAATTATTTTCGGATGCCTTGACGGTATGTTTTATAGCCTTAAAACATAAACTCATGAACAATAGACACCAAGATGAAGAACACTCCTCAATGTGACATACAACTTGACACAATTGGGGCCATTTCTACTCAAGGAGGAAGCACATATCTAGGTGGCCATCTAGGGCCATCTGAAAAATAGTCCTAATATTAGTAGATTTTGGGTCATGATCTTATTACCTATTTTGGGGGGTTTCCTTATATATTTCAGGGCAGTGATGCCAAACAACTTGAGAACTAACCAAGTCTACTAAGTTTCTTTCCAATGAGCTAAAGAAGACTCAACACTAGAGCATTGAGTGAAATGTTATGATCTCGACAAGGCTCCCCTTTTTTCGAACAACTCCAATTTTTCTAGGTCAATGTTCCTGTTTTACACTAATCACGTTAGGTTTAGGCTTCTTTCAATTTAGTTTTTTTGCTTGTATTTTTTTTTAAATTATTATAAATGTAGTTTCAACCTTTTGTTACGAGCTTTTGTGAATGAGCGTAGTGGTCACATCTCTTCTCAAAGACAAGTTGCTGCCACTCTAGTCATTTTGTATTGCTATATATATTGTAATGTTTTTCACCATTCAATTCACCAACAAGATCTAGTTTTCATAGTAATACTCTGCTTTCAAAATTGTTTTGAGTTTTCTTTGCAATATTGCATGTTCTCTTGTTTCGTTCTCAATCCAATTTGGATCAAGTTTTTTACTAGAGACCCAGGTTTAGTTCATGTGAGGGATTTGTTAACACCTTAAGACAATTTTGGGGCATCTAAATGTAGTGGTCAAATGTGTGAGATTGGATAGCACTACTTGCACACACATAAGTGATCAAAACCCATATTCATGCCCCTTAAGGCCAACCAATGTTAAGGTCCAAAGGGGTTGGGTCCACGGGTGAGGAATGAGAATTTTTTTCATATACACTACCAGCACACACACACAAGTGTATGAAAGCACACCCCGATGTTTCTTAAGGCCAATCAACTTACATGTTCAATGCACTACGATCTAGTGACAACTTGGGGAGGTTGTGGCTATAATGACCAAAGTTCAAATCTTTGTGGACATGTTCCTACCTTGTGTATATATTGTTAATTTTTCAAAATCCCACCCAGTTTCAGTCTCGCTGATTTTTCAGTCAAATTTAAATGCCAAACTCAGTTTCAGCACTGTTTCAGCATATGCTACAGCCGTGTTTCAGCATCTGCTACAGCCGTGTTTCAGCATCTGTTAAGGTCCAAAGGGGTTGGGTCCACGGGTGAGGAATGAGAATTTTTTTCATATACACTACCAGCACACACACACAAGTGTATGAAAGCACACCCCGATGTTTCTTAAGGCCAATCAACTTACATGTTCAATGCACTACGATCTAGTGACAACTTGGGGAGGTTGTGGCTATAATGACCAAAGTTCAAATCTTTGTGGACATGTTCCTACCTTGTGTATATATTGTTAATTTTTCAAAATCCCACCCAGCTTCACCTCAAGATGCTGGGCCAAATTTAAATGCTAAACTGCCAAGATCAAGCTTCAAAGATATGCTACACTGAAACAAGATTCCAAGCATACCAGCCAAGATTCTACTACAGCAGTTGTTTCAGATCTACTACAAAGAAGAAAGCCAAAGATATACTTCAAAGATTGTTTCAGCTCATGCTAGCCTGGTGTTTCAAAGATAAGTTGCCAGCTGTGTTTCACAAGATCTAAAACTTAACGTGACATAAAATTAACTGAAAATAAATTTCAGAACCGAAACATGAGGATAATGAACATCATTTCTTACAATGTAAATTAAATATCAGCAATAAGGGAAACTGTAAAAATTAGACACAAATATTTTCGGTCTAACTTCAGACTGAAAACCCGTCTTTTACAAGGGGAAAACCAAGCTAGAGAGGGATTTGCATATTCTTTCTATGAGCTTCTCGAAATTCTTTTACAAAGATTTTCATCTTCGTGATATTTACACAAACTTATCCGAACATCCTGTAGCTTTGCTCCTCAATATCTGAACTGCAAATTGCAGAACTCAGACGGCAATTTATACGTGGATCTGACCGGCCACAAATTGCACAAACTCGCTTACATTCACTGCTCCACTCCATGCCATTCTGCAACCCTAATAAGTGCTGCCAATGTCTAAATCATCGCCCCTTTCCACTTCTAATCTCTCTTGCTCTCTTTTGTTTTCTCAACAAGAATTCTTCTCAGCCCTCCTCTTGTTCTCAACAAGACTGTCACTGCAGATCTTCTTCTTCTCGGCATCAAAGCCTCCTTTGGCCTCCCACCCAAGATTTTCTTCAACCTCCCTTGGTTCTTGAACAACCAAGAAATCGGTGCCCATCTTTTGGCTCCAATCCCAACCTTCAAGGAGGAAGGTGAGGAGTTTCTAACCTAATGGTCATAGCTTAGGATTAGGGGATGGGTGGTCGAGATTTCTGTCTCTCACTCCACCTCTCACTTTTAATCATAAAGTTATCTTTTAATTTTGCATCTCTCAAATTAATTTGACTAAGACTCCTATTCTGCACTCTCCCCTTAGGGCCTATAGGGAAGAAACACTTGCCTTTGGTACATAATCTCAAAACTCCCTCTTACCCAGGAAAGTGTTACTCACCACCCAAGCTTGTCCCCTAAAAATACAAACTTGCCTCTTCACAATGCCTTGGTGAGTATGTATACAACCTACTCCTCAGTAGATATAAAATCACTCCACAGCCCTTCTCCGGAACATAATCAATGAATGTGAAGTTAGGATACCAATCTCGACATGCTTAATTCACATGAAAAACTGGATTCTCCGAGAGTTTAATGCAACTCCAATTATCAAAATAAATCACTCAGATAGGCCTCAACTAATAAATCAACAATCCACCGCAAGATTCATGGCCAAAGGGCCTCACACAACCAGCTCTAATTAGCTGCCATATACTCACAATCATAAAGCTAATCGACTCCGCTCAATTTCAAATCCAAGACACAACCGCTTGACCTAACTAAAGTAACACCTCAAGTGTTTTCCTACAATCGACACATCCTCACACCAGTCTCAGAGGCCAAACTGCATCAACTCCATTTCTAAGGATAGTCCAGAATTATAATCTACCAGACAAAGATATTATTCGAGCATATATTTGTTTTGTTGCCACCCAATGCACTCTTGGCTCCACCTTATGAACTGACTGAGTGTGTTGGACAAAGAAACAAATACATTCGGGGCTCTTGGTATTGACCAAATACATCAATGACCCAATCAACCGGCGATACAAAGTGGAATCCACCAAAGGTGACTCAGAAGCATGAAGTTTTTTTCCAGTTGGTAATCATGGGAGGGTCATGGGTCATGATCCCCCATCTCACCGGCTGTAATATCACACACAGGCTTCCTCGTCTCTGTAGGAAGATGTGTCCAGGCTCTTCCCAAACCTCCAATCCCAAAAGTAATGCATCAATCCAATGTCCGTCATCTCAAACTCAAGGCCTTGCAGGTCACACATGAGTCTCTACCAATAATAAAGTATCATCTGCAAAGAGAAGAATGAGAGGATTCTCTCCAACTATAATGAAGTATAGGTTGGGATCCGCCTCATACTCTTTCTCAAACCCACCTAGCTGCAGAATAGGTAATCTATCTCACTAAGCCTGGAGCTTGTTTCACCAGATAATGCTCTTTCACCAAGACACATGTGTATCTCTCCCATGCACCTCAAAAGCCCAATGGTTGCTCAATGTATTACCTCCTCCTCAATAAGACCATCTGTGAATGTGCTATTCACATCCATATGGTGGATTCTCCACCCCATCTCAGAATGAGATCACCGCTCATCGAAGTGTATCGAAAGAACTGACTCTAGCGGTCTCATCATAGTCGACTCCCTCAACCCTCGCGGAAAAATCCCCGAGCCACAAAGCAGCTTCACCGCCGGCCATCCGCAAAGATGCTTGTAGGCTTGTTAGATCAATCTTGGTAGTCACCACTGACTTCCCCTCGCGTCTAGGAACAACTTCCCAGACTTTGTTCTTCATGATGGAATTGTACCTTCCATCATGGCATCTCTCCATACCTCCTGCCTACCAGTGGCTCTCCCTAAAAGTGGAAGGCTCATCTGACACTGCCACCATCGCTGATAGTCAGCAAAACCCTTGGAGGCTTAATTCTCACCGCTTCCTTTGGGATTCCCATCAAACCTCTGCGGCATCACCGAAATGTCCCAAGCCACTTGGGCTTCCTCCTCCTGGGTGAGGTCCAATGGAGGGGACTCTCCCCGCTCAACCCCATCCGGCCGAAGACAATGATCCCAGAGTAGACCCCGGCACCTGATCCCGAACCTCAAGGGATCATGGAATGAATTTTGAGATGAATCTTTGAATGGAATGGACGGAGTGGACGGAATGGATGGAATGGAGGAAGGAAATGGATGGATGGAAATGGAATGGACGGAATGGAGAAAAGGAAGGAGGAAGGAAGGACTTGAGGAAGGAATGGATGGAATGGACGGAATGGAATGGACATGGATGGAATGGACGGACGGAAGGATGGATGGACATGGATGGAATGGAGGAAGGAATGGAGGATGGATGGAATGGATGGAAGGAATGGACGGAAGGATGGAAGGAATGGATGGAAGGAAGGAAGGAAGAATGGATGGATGGAATGGAATGGAAGGAATGGAATGGAAGGAATGGAATGGAATGGATGGATGGAATGGAGGAATGGATGGAATGGAAGGAATGGATGGAATGGATGGAAGGATGGATGGACGATGGAAGGATGGATGGACGGATGGATGGAAGGAAGGAATGGATTGAATGGAAATCACAGAGGCCTCAAATCGCAGACACCAACAACTAATCACAGTATCTTGGTTGTGTGTTACAATCCAAATTATTTGCCGCTATAATGTACTCTCTCACAACTTTGAAGCTATCACTGATCACTGCTTTTCCAATCGGGGAATCAAGACACCAACTGCTTGATCCTGTAATCCAAAGTAACACCCCCTGGTGTTTTCCACATCGGCTACACATCTCATTTCCAATTGAAGTCTCAGAGTAGCCAAACTGGGACAACTCTATCATCTCTCTTCTAAGGATAGTCTGTAATTATAATCACCCACTGCAGACCACAAGATATTCAGGGACATGTTTTGCTTCTACTCAATGCTCCTGCATTGGCTCCACTATGAACTGACTGAGTGTTGACAACAAAACAAATAAATGGCTTAGTATTGACCAAATACATCAAAAAAACCAATCAACTGATGATACAAAATGGAATCCACCAACTATGACTCAAAAACATGAAGCTTCTTCCAGTTTGAAATTGGGAGTGGTCATGGCCTCATGAACTCTATTCAAATTGCCAATATCACACACATACTTCCTGAAGATGTGTCTGTGCTCCCAAACCTCTAATCCCAAAAGTAATGCATCAGTCTAATGTCTGTCATCTTGAACTCTCAAGCAAGGCTCTCCTTGCAACAGTTGATGAGTCTCTCTCACTCAGAAAAGGTCATCCACATACAAGAGAAGAATGAGAGGATCCTTCCAACCATGAAGTATAGGTTGGGATCCGCCACTCTTCTCAAAACCCAACTACAAGAATAGGTATCTATATCTCTCAATACTGCCTCGGGAGCCAGCCAAACTGCATAATGCTCTCTTCGGGCCTGCACACATGAGATTCCTCTCCCATGCACCTCAAAAGCCCAATGGTTGCTCAATACAATTTCCTCCTCAATAAGACTATTCAAATGCGGCTTTCACATCCATATGGTGGATCTTCCAAACCCATCTCACGAATGAGATCACCGCCTCATCGAAGTGTATCGAAAGTAACTGACGTGAAGGTCTCATCATAGTCTAATTCATCCTTCTGAGAGAAACCATGAGCCACAAGCGAAGCCAGACTTCTCAATGCTTCATCCAGTGATGTTTTTCTTTAGTTTGTAGAGCTCACCTTGAAGTCACCACTGACTTCCCCTCAGTCTAGGAACAACTTCCCAGACGTTGTTCTTCATGATGGAATTCACCTCCATCATGCATCTCTCCATACCTGTCTACAAAGGCCTCCTCAGTGTAGCTGCCTTGGACTCCTATCACTGCCACCATCGCTGGATAGTTTGCAAAACCTTCTGAGGTTTACCTCCTCACCGCCTCCTTTGGGATTCTAATCAAACCCTCGCATCACTAAATGTCCCGGGCTACTCTTGGGCTTCCTCTCTGGGTAGTGTCCAATGAGGGACTCTCCTCAGCCAACCCTATATCTCTCAATAAGACAATGATCCTAGAGACCTAAGTACCATCCTAAACTCAGACTCAGAGGCTCAAGGGACTCAACTCTCAGGCCCTCACACTAAAACTCCTGTGGCCCCTGAATCCTCAAGTGGGTCACCGAGTCCTGGCCATGCTCACTGGAATCTGGAGATGAAGTAATCTGCCTACCTCTCTCTGTCCTTTCTAGGACTTCCCAAAGGCTCCTCCCAAATCTTACATCCTCTCAAGATGTCTTCTCCTCAAGGAAGGAAGGTAAATAATGAAAGCCTTTGAAGTCTCACTAACAAAGATCCCTCTCTCTGCCAAGGGCTCCAGCTTTGTCCTCTTCACAGAAGGGACATATGAAGGGGAAAATCTAAAACTAAAGTGCCTCACTGTGTTTCTTCCTAGAGAAAGCTCCCTCAGAGTCATGTCTCACTTTGTGGAGGGACTCCCTGCTCAGTAGATAAACTGCAGTACCTCTTACCATGTAGGACAGTGGTACCCCCATCATGTAGTATTGGCTCAGAGTTCTGAAAATGGCCCTGTTTTTTCCTCTCAGCAAGAACTCCCATTTGGTCAAGGTGGTTGTAAGGAATACCAACTCCTCCCGGGATGCCCTCTCTCCTGATGGTAAATCCATAAACTCCTCCTTGAAGGTATACTTCACCCCCATTGTCCTGACATTCTCGTGACTCTCATTTTCTTCTCCTCGTCTGCTCTCCACAAGAGCTTTTGAACTCTTGGAACCTATCAAAGATGCCCTTTGGTCTTTCATGAAGAAAATCCAAGACTTCCTAGAGAAGTCAACAATGAAAGTTAGGGATCCAAATAACGAAGTTTTCTAAGACATCGGGCCATACATCTCGAATGTATAAGATCAAGTGGTATCCTCAGCTTCTATCATTACTACTCTAGTACTCAGTGTCTTTCCCAATGTACACCCCTTTGCACAACCTATGGTGCTCCTCGAATCGAACTGGAAATCCTGCCACCATCTCCCTCGTAATTGCAGCCCCATGGTGCAAAATGTGCTATCCTCCTGCGGCTATATATCTCATATAGATCATCACATTGTAGAATGAATCAATGTTTAGGATTACTGGAACAAAAACTTGTGCAAACTCTCATGTCTAGTACCAATCACTTTGGTCATGCTAGACCCTTGGGGAAAGAAGCACCTCAGCCTATCAATGGAACAAGACTCCCTATAGCCCTTCTCTCATAGTAGAAACCTAGGATAATTGTTCTTCTTCAAGCTCCTGGAATATAAAGCAGTCCCTCACAAAGCCATGGAGGTAAAGAATCCCTCCTAAATGACACGGCCCCACAATTCAAATGGCACCTTTGACCCTCCTTGGCCATTCGGGGCACTACCTCGCATCTCCACACCAGTGGTCTAAGTGCTCAATGAACCCATGTTTATATGGCGAGAGGCACCACTGCCAATATACCAAGCATCTGTAGTAATGGTCCTCAAGGATAGACACACAAACAAGGAAAATTCCTTGTCAAAACTTGGAAACTTCTTCCACTGAAGTCAGCTGCTTATTTTTTCTTCTTGTTGAATAATTCCATTCCCAAGATAGTGCCCAACTTACAAGGTAAGCAAAAGAATTCTGACTTTTGTTTTATGTCTTTCTTTCTTTCCTTCACCCTGGGCTTCTGGCCCTTTGGACCCTTTCTCAACTTCTTCTTGCTAGTGGTAGCAGAGCCACATTCTCCTCCTCCTCATGACCAGAGAGAGAGAGAGAATTTCGCTATACATAACCTCTCCTGTCTCCTCTCGAACAAAGTCATCCCAAAGATGCTCCTAACCGGGGAAGCTTCTTCCCAGCAACAATGCCCTCCACAAAACAACAAACCCATTGTTTGAAACACCATTCAATGCTATTCTCACAAGATCATTGTCAGCTATGGCTTCCCCCATTGCTCCAAGCTCATCCCTCACCCCAGTCAATCTAGGCAGTATGTGACCACATTCTAATGGCTTCATAAGTGTTCTTTAGTTTTTCCCTCAAAACCATCTTCCTGCTCTCATTTGTACTCGTACAATTGGTCAAAGACTCCCACATCCACTTCATATAGGTATTTGTCTTCCCCACACATGAGGGACCAAATGACCTTGATGGCATCAAGAATAAATTCTTTAGCCTTGATACCTTCTTATTATAGGCTGCAAGAAAAGTAGCATCAATAGGTACCACCACAAGATGAGTAGTGGTATTCTCCACAATGTCCCACAACCGCTCTCTTGCAAAAGTAAGATCATCCTCCTCTTCCAAGCACCAAAATTCGCTGCCCCATCAGTCTGTCTTCAACCCTCAAACCAAGAGCTATGACCCTTCACTAAAATCATAATTCAAAAATTCGTCTCCGGTGGAAGGATCACTGCCCCTCTTTCGCTTTGTTGAAATTTCTCGCTTTCTCAAATACAGCTCGTGCTCATGTTAATTTTTCAAATCCCACCCAGTTTCAGTCTAACTGATTTTTCAGCCAAATTTAAATGCCAAACTCAGCCAAGATCGCTTCATGATATGCTATAATCAGAGCCAAAGAGATTCTCATGTACTGTGAGCCAGATCTACTACAAAGAAGTACTAAAGCATCTACTTCAACAAGAACAAGAGGCTCAAGATCGTGTTTCACTTTTATGCTATAGTCTGTGTTTCAAGATAAGCTACAGCTGTGTTTCTAAGATCTAAAAACTTCTAATGTAATAAATTTTCAATTGAAAATGTTCTCAGAACTCAAACATGAGGATAATGAATATCATTTTCAATGCAGAAATAAAAATATCAAAGAAGTATGCAAAACTCAGAAAAATATTAGACACAAATATTTTTGTTCTAACTGACTCCCTGAAAACTCCACAAGGAAAAACCAAGCTTTAGAGAGGGATTTGTATTATTTATGAGCTTCCGAGAAATTCTTTTTACAACATTTTCATATCTTTCGATATTTACACAAACTTATCTCGACATTCTCAGGGCTTTGTTTCTCAATTTCTAACTGAAATTGTATTAAATCAGACGATAATTTATAGTTGGACTGATCATTACTTAAAAAACGCCAAAATCAGCTTAAGATTCACTGCTCCACTCCATGCTATCTTCGCAACTCTTGGAATGTATGCCAATGTCTCCTAAATTTCTCAATATTGCCTCTCTTTTCTTCAAATGGGACCTCTCTTACTCTCTCTTGTTTTCAACAAGAATTCTTCAGCTCCACTCTTGTTCTCTCAACAAGAATAAGCCACGATTCTTCTTTCAAGACCACCAAAGCCTCTTGGCTCTTCACCCAAGATTTCTTTAACTCCCCTGTTCTTGAACAAACTAAGAATGGGTGCTACCATTTGCCTTAATCAACCCTCATGAGGGAAGCAGGAGAGTTTCCTCCACCCAATGGCTTAGATTAGATGGGTAATGTAGATTTTGTGTCTCTCACTCAATTCTCACTTTAATCATATAAAGTTATCTTTAATTTGCACTCTCACACCACCTGACTAAGACCCATATTCGCAATGTTTCTCCCCCTTAGGCCTATAGGGAAGAGAGAAACACTTTCCTTGGTACATAATTTAACATATATATATATATATATATATATATATATATATATATACACAGAGGAATCTCGAAGTCATGTTTCCCTTGTCCTCGTAGGGTCAAGTCTAAATTGGGACTACAGGAACACAAACACATGTTTGATCGACAATTTGTTCAAAAATCTTGGGTTCCTTCGAGGGTTTGGCTTGAGGTTGTGAGTGTGGGTATATTCAGCGTGGTTGATAATATAATTCTATGGTGATGTTTGATGGGAATTTGAGCAGTTCATTAGAAGTTTTCAATACTTTCGTTTCCATGGCTCCTGTGATGAAGACGAGTTATGATTCTCTTGGGGGAGTCACACTCAATAAGTGTAAGTTGGATTTTTTCACCTTGCGAGAAGAGTGTCACAATAAAAGCCACTATTAAGTTCTTCTTTGATAATGTTTGGTTTGCATAGAAGAGTGTCACAACAAAATCTAGTTAAGTTCTTCTTTGAGCATGTTTGGGTCCATTTTGGGTTGCCCTTAGACCATTGTTTCTGTAAGGGACAAAAAATTTGTGACTATCTTTTAGTCTAGTGCTTGGTCTATGATGGATACCAAACTAATCAAGTCCACTGCTTTCCATTCCCACACAAAGGGACATATGGAGGTGGTGTACATATCATCAAAATGTATAATTCCAAGCACCCATGTACATGGGAGGAAAAATTCTTCCTTATGTTCAAAACAACTATCACTAAACTCTTCAAAATTTTATTGGCCACAACCCTTTTTAGGTGTGTTGGGGGTTCCAACAGGTGGCCAAAATTGATGTATCGCCACCCATTAATTCAACACTAGAAGAGTCCTCTCATGTTTAGAATGAAGTAGACAAAGCAACCAATTTGTTGAATGGATCCAACACTTCTAACAAGAAGTTCATGATCTTCTACAAAGAGAAAACAACAAGTACAAGTAGTGACACAATCAACATAAAATTCCACACAAGTTTAAAGTTGGTGATAAATTATGGTTGCACTTGTAAAAAGAGTAATTGACAACCCCCCATAGGAAGCTCATACCACTCTGATACAAGGCCTTTTACTATCACAAGATTTTGAATTGAATCTTCCACCTTTCCTTGGTGTACACTTTGTGTTTAATATTCAATTTCTTTCTCCATACTTTCCACATCTGTTGGACACCTAGAAGGTGTCAGAGCACTTAGACACCATAAAGCTCAATTGTGATTACATTGAGCAAGCTACAACGAATCAGATCATGGACATCAAGATGAAGAACACTCCCCAACATGACATACAACTTGATGCAGTTGGGATCATTTATGCTCAAGAAGAAAGCACATATCTAGGTGTCCATCTAGGGTCGTTTAAAAAATAGTCTCAATATTGGTAGATTTTGGGTCATGCTCATATTACCTATTTTTTGGGGGTTTCCTTACTCATTTTGGGGTAGTAATTCCCTATGACCTAAGATCTAATCAAGTTTGCTAATTTTATTTCCAATGAGCCAAAGAAGACTTAAAACTGGAGCATTCAATGAAATCTTATGATCTCAACACGAATACTCTTTTTTTTGGACAACTCTAAGTTTTTTAGCTTAATGTTCCAATTTAACCCCAATCATGCTAGTGTTAGGTTTCTTGCATTTTAGGATTTTTGCTTAGATATTTTTTTTTGACATTATTTTGATTGTAATTTCAACCTCTTGTTATGAACTTTTTGTGAATGCGTAGTGGTCACATCTCTTCTCAAAGATAAGCTACCACCATTCTAGTCATTTTGTATTGCTATGCATATTGTAGTTTTTTTTGCCATTCAAATTATTAACAGAATTTGGTTTTCATAGTAATACTTTTCTTTCAAAACTATTTTGTGTTTTCTTTGCAATGTTGAATGTTCTTTCATTTCAATCTCAATCCAATTTGGATCAAGTTTTTCACTATAGACCTAGGTTCAGTTCCCATGAGGGATTTTTTGACACCTTAAGGTAACTATGGGGGGGCCTAAAAACAATGGTCAAATGTGCGAGGTTGGGTAGCACTACCTACAGACACATAAGTGATCAGAGCCCACTTTCATGCCCCTTAAGGATAATCAATTTTAAGTTCCAAAGGGGTTGGATCCACTGGTGAGGAATGAGTTTTTTGTTTACCTAAACTACCAATGCACACACAAGTGTATCAAAGCACACCCTGATGTTTCTTAAGGCCATGAATTTACAAGTTCATTACACTATGGTCTAGTGCCTAACTTGTATTTCTTGCATTAAATTGTTACACGCACACACACACACTCCATCGACGACGATGTATCCACTAGGCCACTTGGGGTTGGGACTAGTCCTTTATGACCTACCAAGGAATAACAAAGTGATAGGTTCATTACTAGGGCCATATCTTTTGTCGAGATCAAGAAACCTCCACATTGTTGAGTTTCTAATGCTGGCTTAACACGCTTTGGTCTTGAACTCGTAATCACTTTAAATGTCAAACAATTGAGGAGGTTGAGCAAACCATCTC
>SNQJ01S0202561.1:3532-16752 GCA_010110895.2 Picea sitchensis | reverse complement strand
TTGGATATTCTTTTAAGTTGTTTAATTATTTTTTCAATATATTATCACTTTGTAATCTAAATATAATATTAGAATTCATATTAAATTAATATCTATGATTATGAGTATTCCATTGTCCAATTACTAATTATTTTAGTATTTTATATTTATAATATTATTACTGAAAAACTATAAAACTATATTTATGATATTATTACTTTTAAAAATGTGATATTATTACTTAAAAAAAAACTAGTACATATGTGTTTCAGAAATATTATGAGAAAAGTTCTACATCTTTCCCGTTTTTACGGATTTTATTTCTTAAAAATATAGTGTAAAAAAAATTGATTATTTCTTCATTATTTGTTGTTTTTTAGTAGATAAAATTGGATGACAACATAATAAATAAATAAGAAAAATGAAGAAACATTACATGGTAAATAAATATATGATTTTTAATTAATTTTTTTTTTTCAAGTACTTGGGTTGATGTAATAACATTCACATTTACCACAAAGCTATTTCATTAGTGGTTTAGATGACATATCTTATGGGCCCTCTATGACTTGTTTTGTCATGTATTCATGTTGGTGATTCCATATATTGTGAGCCCTCACCACAAAGCCATTTCATTGGTGGTTTAGATGGCATATTTTATGGGCCCTTTATGACTTGTGTTGTCATGTATTCATATTGATGATTCCATATATTATGGGCCTTTTATGACTTGTGTTGTTTGTATTAATATTGGTGATTCCATACCTTATGACCATGTCTCATTTATGATTTCATCTATTATATGTTTTTTTATTAGAAACTATCTTACAACAATAACATAATATTCTATGACAATTACTTTCGAAGTTAATAATCTCTTTCCTTATTTCTTAATCTTAAAAAAACATTTCCATTCATAAGTATTAAAAGTATATTAACCCTTTAAACTTATAATTTTGATCTATACAATATTAAAATAATTACAAGTTTTACCATTACAATACCATATCCATTACAATAATATATTGAAATTCTTTTTTGTAGTGATACTCTCTTTGCCTTGAATACATTAATATGATTTTTAATATATAACTTAAACTACATCACTTAATTCTTAATTTTTTTTATTTAACTTAAGTTTTAATTAATTGACATGCCACACCACCCCGCTCCACCACGCCCCCCCTCCCCGAAAAAAAAAACCCTAAAAATATCATAATACATTACTAAAAGTGAAAAAAATTGAAATAAAGCTTTATATTAAAAAATATCACAATACATTACTAAAAGTGGAACAAATGAAATAAAGATTTATATTTGATAATAACAATATTTCCTTAAAATATTTTTATTCTACAATTATTTTAAGATAATTACGCTGAAAGGCGTACACCTATTGACAATGGGCACAATTAATCACCTTTTAATCATAAATTTCAATCTTAGAGTTGGCAATTGAAGAAGCTGGCATATTCTTCGTCGTCCTCTCTAATCAATGGATGAGATTTTGATAAATTAACTTCCACTCATTTATAAAGAAGTATGTTTATGTGATTACTTTTTCACATTTACTAAATAAGATTAAAAAATTACTTGATCACCACCAGATTGCCACGTTCAATGATTAAAAAATAACAACAAAAATTATTGTTCATAGATGGATGCGTATGGCCGCTTGTGGCCGCGTGGATTATGAACTGTGAGTATCTACCTTTTCGTTTCTTCTGTGTGTTTTACAGTGCGCCGTCATTTTTTTACCAGGGCATGCACGTGGATGTGAAGTGCCTTGTTTGGGCATATTACCCAGTTCCTTCATTTGCTTTTCTCCATTCCCCGCTTTCATCCTATCTTAGATTAACCATTTCTTCCTTCTGACGATATATGAATGGTTTTTCGAAATTCATGATGCTAAAATGCATTGCAGGTGTGTAGGTTATTAGGGTTACCTCCGAGTTGCAGGTGCGTACGTTATTAGGGTTACGTTATATTTAATTTTACATTAATTAAATTAAATTTCAATATAATTAAATATAATTTTAATATAATTAAATTTTATTTAAAATATAACTTTAAATTTTAATATAAATTTAAACTCTGAAAGGCTAAGAAGATGAATCGAAACCCAACAATTTATTTATTAATAGATAATAAAATTTAATATATTATTTTAAGGATTCGATTCATCTTCTTAGCCTTTCGGCGTTCACCAACAGCTATTTTGTTGTTGTGCTAGTTACATATCATTCAACTTAGTTAAATGCCCCATGTTCCAATGGCTACTCACCCGCCTTTACATATTTTAGTATTAAATTTAATTAAAATACTCAATCTCTCCTACTCGTACAAATATATAATAAAAAGATTACTCATATAATTTTATATATTTTAATTATTAAATCTAATCAAAATAATCACTTTCTATCAATTTTATATTTTTAAATACCTAATACATATTATAATATAATAATTCAAAGGTTTTGGATCTAACGGTGGAAAGCAAGGAGTTTTTCACTATTGGTTAAAGTTTAATTCCAACAAGGGTCACCTTGGGGTAGTGATCAAACTTGTGGTAGAACCTAGAGAGATTATATTAAAAAATTTACCCCCAACAATACAATATCAATCAAATCCACAATACCCGCAGTAGCCCATTTCTTCATTTCCACCATCATCTCAATTAACTCAATCTCAACCTCTACAACTCCCTTCAACTCAAAAACCCCCTAAGGCCTACACCAATTCCTTTCCACCAGCCAATAACAAATCCAAAAAATCAAAAGGACAAAGTTGTCTACAACTCTGAAATGGACATTTTTCCCACTTATGGTATTTCTCTTGTAGTATTACAGGAATTTCCTACATAGTTACATGAAATAAATTTGCACTCGGGTAAGGTAATAAATCATAAATCACCTATAATAATTGAAGAAGAGGTAGAGGAAAATCAGTTGGTTCAAAATAAAACAATAGAAAATACATTTAGTCACTCCACACGAAACGATTCAATACTCTAAAAAAACACCTTTTCTTGAATGATTACTAATAGAAAAGAAAGAAAAACCATAAATCTTACCTGAACTTGATATTTTAGAATAATTCAATTTGTTTTTCATAAAAAATCCTTTATTACAGGCCATTAAATAAATCCCAATGTATGTTAAAACAATGAGGGAATTGTGTAATTAGAAGATTGCAAGAAAAATAAAAGATCTTTGAACAATACAAGTGATTGGGAAACTAACAAGCTTGATGATGCAGGAGCATCACTCCACCTCAGCAAATGCGCCAACACACAAACAGGCAATGGAGAAAGGGAGAGGCATTAACGCTCCCATTTTTAAATTTGAAATAATCCTATATGGATTTTTGTGTTGTAAGGCTATAAATGCTAGGCCATGCCTTTGTACAGGTAGTGGTTGAATTACCTTGAAGGCTTGCTTGTAGCAGACCTAGATCGTAGTTAGGTCTGGGTAAAACATTTATGAAACTTCAATGTAATAGATGAGGTTAGGTGAGAGAGGATGAGCTCACAAAGCCCCTCTTTTGTAAGGAGATCTTGTATCAGATTTCAAAAGGGGAGAGGATAGAGAGTCTTAGCAAACGCAGGAGGTAGAATAGTTCTGAGAGAGAGAGCTAGAGAAAACTAGGACTCTATTACAGTCCAATTTATGTAAACATCTGTATAGGCACACAAAGATAATAGAAAAGCAGTTTTTCCTGCATATCGTGTGTTTAATGTGTTCATTTCATGTTTTTATGCATTTTCATGGTTTGAATGCGTAACTGGTGAAATATTGCATGAGTTTCAATTTTTTCTTGCCTTTGAGTTTTCGAGTGCAAGGAGTGCACACAGTTCGCAAAGAGTGTGTTGACAGAGGTTTAACCTCAAAGGAAAGCTTAGGAGGGATATCGTTGAACCTTCATCAATAGAAGTGCAAGGAGTGCATGGGAAGAACTCTTTATTAAGTTTAGAAAGAACCAGAGTTACTGAGAACTCTGTAGAGCTCTGCCAGGTGGGCATTGAGTTGGTGCAAGTGTGCACAAAAGAACTCTGTGTTGATTTCAGTAAAAAACAGAGTTATTGAATACCCTGTGAGGAAAATCTCTGCAAGGAGTGCATCGAGCAAAAGAATGCCAGGAGGGAGAAAAGTATTTCTTGTTCAAGAAATCCTTCACATTATGAGTTTGACGAAATCCAAGAAATGCAAGGTGTGCATGGGAGGTCGAAATCTTTGAAGAGATCAAGATTAGAAGGGATAACATAGAGATTGAGAAAGATTCGGAATTATTCTAAGTCCGAAAACTCAAAGGAGGAATAACGCTACAAGAGTGAAGCAAGACCAAGAGTCATGTTCATAGGAGAAAGTTCAAAGGCCGAGAAGTTTTAACACTTGAAAAATATTCCAATTCGGGAAAAGGTGGAAGCTTAGGAGGAGGAGCGACGACAACCATATGATCGATTGTAGAGAAGAACTTGGATCGTTATATCTAAATCCAGTGAGAGAAGGGAGCGCAAAGGAAAGAATGGATTTTGTCCGTTGGATATGAGCGTGAAGGATCGACAGTCATCTGATCAGAGGAAGGTGCATGAGTCTTAATGCTCACATGCACAAGAGAGAGAATCTCTCAAGGTTTGAAACTTCAGATTCCCAAAGCGTGGAGAGCTGAAGGGCCAGAATGGATATGGACTGTTGGATCCAGAGGGGATATATGTCAATGGGTTAGGAGATCCAGAAGGAGGCGAAGGTGTAACGTTGAGACACTCGAAGCCTGAAGAGTCGAAAGTCGTCGATTTGCAAGGGGACACTTGTCACCATATCGCGAGCTTCGAGGAAAGTTACATAGGAGTTTCATTTTCAAAACTGAAATAGTTGAAGCCTGAAGTGCCGAAGAGCCGAAGAGATTCTTGAACGTCAAATTCAGAAGGGGGACATGGTGGAAGATCGTGGACTCCAGGAGAAAGTATTCTGGGAGAAAAGTGAAGGAGAAGTTTGAGATTTGAGATCGCCAAAGCTCGAACAGTCAGAGTGAATGATAGACATCGATATGAGGTTGGACAGGTGCCACCAAATCGTGGACTCCAAAGGGATTCACTCCAGAGACTTGTGGTTGTTGAGACTTGAAATCGTCGAACGTCGAAAAGAAGAAATGATGAGAGTCGTCGATGCGAAGAAGGACATGTGGCGCTAGATCTAGAACTACGAAAGAAAGCGAAGGAGAAAAGGTTTGAGGACCTGGATAAAATCTTGGTCGTTGATCAAGGAAGGAGTCGTAGGACCATTGATCTGGTTGAGGAGGTCAAAGTTCTATAGTGGGAGAAAAACCATTGATCTCGGAGGTGCGTGTCAGCAGATCTTCCACTTTGGAAAATACCCAGTCATTAGAGATGAGAGTTCGAGATTTGAGATCTCAGAATTTTGGAGATCCGGAATATCCCTAAGTCGTCAGATCATCCGAAGTGAATTTGAGTCATCGGACCAGGAGAGGAGACGTGGCGGAAATTTGTGAACTACGGGTAAAGTTTCGGAGCGATTCATAGCCATCGGATTTAGGGGGAGACATGGAATGGATCCATGCACTCTGGGGAAATAATCGAAGAAATCCTATGTCATCCGATCTAAGAGGAAACATGGCAGGATTCTGCATATTTGAAGAGGAGAAGAAGGATTTGAGAGTTGAGATCTCAGAGGTCTGGAGGCCTGAAGGAGATCTCGACCGTTGATCAAGGAGATGGTCGTTGGACTATTGATCAGGGTTGAAAGGTCAAACATTCGAGGGAGGAACAAGGCCGTTGATTTACGAGACAGGTGTTCGTATATAGTTGACTCTGGGATATTGACATACTGGAGGAGCTGGGTTTGAGATTTCAAACACCCGAAGTCTGGAGTTGCGAAAGAGATCACAGTTGTTGATCTAGGAGGATCAGATCTGATCCGTAGATGGAAAGGGCATAGATCTGAAGTGTCAATTTAGACGTTATTATCAAGATCATGAGATGGACGATCAAGAATAATTGTGGGGCCAGAACTTGCGTGGAGGATAAAAGCCCAAGAGCGGGCCACAATTGGAACCACGTTTTTAACAAACAGAGATGTGGCAACATGAGGAAGATTGCGGGATGAAACATGGGTTGGTTTGGAACCACTCTTTCCTGCACCCACAATCACATATTAGCACAAGGAAATGACCCAGAGTCGTATGAAGGAGGGGCTAACACCAAAGGGGCTTATACCTAAAACTAGTGTTTTGGGCACGCATAGAAATTAGGGCGTGGGTCTATCGGGCCTCCCATAAAGGAGGAAAAGGGACCTATGTAAAAATTGATTTGGGTTCAATCAAGAGCCCGAGGAGTCGATCTAACTCAAACATTGGAATGATCCAGAGACTAGGAGCTCGCGCAGCCCTACGAGGGAGTAGGGGGGTTGCATCACTTGATAACCACCAAACTAATTTCAGAAAAGTATGTTGACCATGGGATTCCAATCGCTACCATATTTTCCAACAAATTTTCTATCCCAAACACACTCATAGATTTAGGCACAACAATAAACTTCATCACATTAGAAACCATGCAAAATTTAAACATTTCCAACCTTATACCAACCCCTACAGTTCTTGAACTAGCAGACAACTCAAAGATTAAACTAGAGGGTATATTTGAAAATGTTATTGTTTCATTAGATTCATGGAAATACCTAGAAGATTCCATGATTCTTCAACCCAAATCTAATTTGGGTGGACATCCTCAACCATGGTCGACAACAATTGATGCCTATCAGGAGATATGAAAATTACAAATGGAGATGAAATAAAACACACCACACTTTACCCCCAGCTAAATTAGTTAATGAATTCGAGCAAGTTAAACGCTTAGAAGAAATAGACACTGATAATGAAATAATTCATTCATTTTTTAGCCATTGCACAAGCTTTAAAAACTTGAAATAAAATATAGAATAAAATTGGCTCAATTATTTTATTTCTCATCATGATTTTCCTCTGTATTTTAGGGGGGAGGAAGCAAATTTTGAACCATCCACATCTACATCATCTACACAAGCTTCATCATCTAAACATTTTTCTATTGATTATCTTCTTGGTCAAAATTTTCAAGATACATGCACTACAGATAGCTTAACATCTTTATTTCAAATTGTGTTTCATGTAAATGTTGTGACAAATTCTTGCAATAAAGTTATTGAATTTCTTCCCAGGAAAAGATTAAATATTAATTCTAATTTTAATGAGTTACAACATAAGAAATTAATCTTTCTTTTGAAGAAATTTTCTAAATCTTTTTCCTGGGAATACATTAACATGCAGGGTATCCATCTAGATACTTGCACCCATCACATATATATATAGGAAAATGTCAAACTAGTCTGACAATCGCAAAGACAAATGAACCCAGTCTTAAAAGACATTTTAAAAGGGGAGCTTCAAAAATTATTCGACATAGGTTTCATCTACCCTATATCAAATAGTCAATGGGTTTCACTCTTGGTAATAGTTCCCAAGAAAAATGGAAAATGGCAAGTATGTGTAGACTACTGAGAACTCAATAAAGCCACATTAAAAGACCACTTCCCTCTGTCTTTCATAGACCAAGTCCTAGACACATTGGATGGAAAGAAAAAATTTTCTTTCCTCAATGGTTTCAGTGGCTATAACCAAATAGAATAGCACATGAAGACCAAGAAAAAATGACATTTACTTATCCTTGGAGAACTTATGCCTACAAGGTATTACCCTTTGGAATTTGTAATGCACCTACCACATTTCAAAGGGCAATTTTGGCTATTTTGTTGATTTAATAGATGATGTGTAGAGGTGTATATGGAAAAAAAATTTAGTTTATGGAGATACTTTTGTGGAAGCCTTAGATAACTTGGAAAAAGTTTTAAATAGATGTTGAGAAATAATCCTTTCTTTAAGCAATGAAAAATGTTTTATGATGTAAACTGAAGGTATTGTGCTTGGTCATCATGTTTCAGCTGTAGGTATTAAGGTAGATCAAGTGAACATTACAGTGATTGTCAATTTACCAAATCCATCCACTCAAAAGGATGTGAGGAGCTTCCTTGGTCACACAGGGTGCTATAGACGATTATGACAAATTTTACTAAAATTACATATCCTTTGTTTAAATTGCTTGCAAAAGATGTCCAATTTTATTGGGATAGTAACAACAAGGTTTCCTTTAATGCATTAAAAGAAAAAAATTCTACAACTCCAGTATTGAGAGGACCCAATTCAACATTTCCCCTTCATGTATCTACATATGCCTATGATACAACAATAGGAGTGGTTTTGGGATAGAAAGAAATCAACAAAATTAAGTGAAATTCATTTTGTTAGTAAAAACCTAACTCATATTGAACTCAACTATACTATTACAGAGAAGGGATTTTTGGTAGTCATTTATGCAATAAATAAATTTCGACATTACATCACAAGATATGAGATTTTTGTTCATACTGACCATTCTGCCAAGGTACCTTATGAATAAACCAATAATGAATGGCATAATAACAATATGGCTTCTCATACTGTAGGAATTTAATATCACTTTTTTAGACAGGCCGGGAAGGAAAAATTTGGTAGCAAATTTCCTTTCTCATATTAACAATCCCAATGAAACCATTCCTGTAGTAGAAACTTTTCCTGATGAAATTTTATTTGCAATTTATGTTAATTCTCCATGGTTTGTTGACAGTGTGAGTGATTTGTCCATGGGATAATTTCCACCACATTTTTCAACAAAGGAAAAAAAAAGGTTATTAGGCAGAGTGCTAAATATTGTTGGATTGGAGGAGACCTTTTCTACACAGGAGCATATCTGATCATTCGTCGATGTGTTAGAGAGGATGAAATGTTTAATATCTTGAAGGCTTGTCATTATGAGCCTTTTGGTGGGAAATTTCCAGACAGAAGGACAACTTACAAAATCCTTCAGTTGGTGTACTATTGGCCCTCTATTTTTAAAGATTCCAAACAATACATGAGGAGATTTGATAGTTTCCAAAGAATGGGTCATCATGTTGCAACCGATGAGATGCCACTTGAGCCTCAAGTCCTTATAGAAACACCAGAGAAGTGGGATTTATACATTGTAGGGCCCATTAATCCATCATTAAAAATGAAGAGGTATATTTTAGTTTTCATGGATCATGTTACCAAATGGGTTGAAGCAAAATCTTTTCCATATGCTACTGAGCAATCGATAGTAAATTTCTTGTTTGAACACATTTTTGCTCGATTTGGGGTACCTAGAGAGATTGTTATTGACTAGGGGGCACAATTCACTTCAAACTTAGTTCAATCTATTGTATAGTAATATAAAATCAGACATAGGAAGTCCATGCCATATCATCCATAGGACAATGGCCACGTAGAATATACAAATAAGGTTTTATAAGGGATTTTGACAAAGGAATTTCAGCTCCATCAGATAGATTGGGAGAATAAACTTCCAGAATCCTTGTGGGCATATATAAATACATGGGAAAAGGTTACTAGTAACACCCCTTATAAACAGGTATATGGAAACCCGGTACTTTTCCCCATTGAGTTTTAGGTAAATACTTTCAAAATTGCATCAGAATTAGGATTAAATTTTTCAGAAGCCCAACAACAACGCGTTTTACAATTAAATGAGCTATATGAAATTCGTCAAGATGAACTACAAAAAACCACTCTTGTACAGGAGTAGCGAGAAAAATGGATTGCCAAATTTATCAAGAAATAAGCAGTTTAAAACCGGTGATTGGGACTTATTGTTTGCTTCAAAATTTAAAAACTTCAAAGGTAAGTTCACCACTCATTATCTCAGCCCGTATGAAGTTGACATGGTATTTTAAAATGGCTCGATAAATATCAAAACAATTGATTGTTCAAGAATTTGGTTTGTGTTCAATGGCCATGGACTAAAATTCTACCATAAGCCAACATCGCAAGATGAGTTTGTTTCTAGTTTACTTCAACAATCTGAGATGGAAGACATGAGTAAGGAGGGTAACTCTTTAACACCTATTTCATCATGAATTTCATTTTACTCTAGGTTCCTGGTGCATTTGAACATGATAGCTGCTTGTAAACTAGGAAACTAACTGGTAGAGTTCACTATTTCAGAATTGTACAAATTTCCTGCAAATTTTTTAAATATAAATTAGTCACTTTTCAGTGATTAATGATCACAACAAATTCCATTTTTTATAGCAGCATAAAAAAACTCCATTTCAATGCAATAGAAGAACACTATCAATTCCTATAATAAAAGGACTTCATTCATTTCAGTAGAAAAATACAGTCATTTCCTGTAATAAAAGAAGGAATTCCAGTAACAAAGGAAAGTTTCAAATTGAAGACTGGTGCAACAAACATGCAAAATATTCAAATTTGGACAGAATTAAAGAAGAAACATTTCTTGGTAATAGTAATCTAGTATGCAAGGGAATAATATTTTTATATTTATTTACTTGTTAAACTAGAGTGAAATCTCAAAATGCAACTTGTATTCATACTATTTTCCATATGATACAGGGGTAGCCCAATTAACTATTTCCAGGTTACTTTGAATATAATAATTCCATCCACAATTTCTTAAAACCATTCATACTATTCATTCTAGTTATGAGCGAATTAAAATTAATATCGATATTATTATGATTATGTGTGGAACACATAATCATATCTCATGAATTGATTCCTTCATAATTACCCAGTTTTTTGTCGTTAATCATGACCATGTGATTATCCTAATGTGAAATTTTATCATTTGATGTGATTATCCATAATCTGTCATGATTTGATACTCCAAATCCTTCATACATCCGATTTAGTCAGGCAAAACAATCACATAAGCCACCCATTTCTTCTGCATTTTTCATGTCGCTTTGCAATGAATACCTATATTCCATTTCCACTTCCCTTTACCTCTACTTGTTGTAAGGATTTGAGCTTGGCGCCTAAAAAATTCATCATATAGAGTGAAGAAAAATGATAGAGCCTTTTGTGATTTGATATGAACTACATGGAACAACATTGTTGGATGAGTTTCCTACATGCATAACCATCTTTCAGAAAGTAGGGTTATTGCAGCTTTTCGATAAATTGCAATGGAACAATGTGTCAGTCACCATGGCATTCACTGAAACATCTAATAGAATAACAACTAGTGTTGGTGACAAAAAATTTACGCTTACAGAGGAATCATTGGCCACGATCACAGGCTTGGAAAGAAAGGGTAAAATATAGTTTAAAAGCAAACAAATGAAGGGTAAAGGATGGGCAACCTTTTTGACCAAATCTCATCAGAATCCATACTGGACCAAAGGTGTTTTGAGGACCTGGCTTGATGTCCCATGGAAATACCTTTCCTCCTTTGAAATATTCCCGATACAATATATAGTGGAGAACAAAAAATATCTAGCAGGAAATGATAGAATAATAATGATATATCCAGAAAAATATCATAAGAACACCAGAATAATCATTGGGAAGAGAAACTTTATTATGATAGCAATGTTCACTTGCCTCTTCGGTATGGTCGCAGGTTCCTAGGTCGCCTCCTCTGGTGGTGTCCTTCCACTTGATCAACACTTCCTTGATAGTGCGACCACATAGCTGACGTTTGTGGTTACTGAGGACTTCTTATGGTTGGACTCACGAGGAACCTTCTTCATCTAATTCTAGCAGGATGATTTGGACTCTGCAATTATGTCCCACCAATTTCTTCAGATAGGAAACATGGAACACCGGATGGATTTTGGAAGTAGCAGGAAGGGCCAATTTGTAAGCCACATAACTAATACGCTTGATGATCTGGTAGGTTCCATAAATATTAGGTGTCAATTTGTGATGTCCCTGAGCTTTGAGAGATGTTTTCTTATATGGTTGGAGCCTAAGAAACACATAATCACCTTCCTAAAAAACCTTTTATGAATGATGTTCGTCTACCTATTGCTTCATGCAATTTTGGTCCATGTGGAGGTTATCCTTCAGATCTTCTAGAGTGGTTGTACAACCTTGTAGCATTGTATTAATAGATTGGAACTTCGATGTGCCAGGAAGATAGGTAATGACTATTAGTGGCCTTTGGAAAGGGAATCCACTGCATCCACTGGTGTTGTTTGTCTAAATAAAAGAAACGAAAGTAGGTTTCCAAACATTTGTTGACTACTTCTATTTAGACGTCAAACTAGGGGTGATAAGTTGTGTTCATGTTCAGTTGGGTGCCCTACAATTTAAACAACCCTTGCCAAAATGTGCCAGTGAAATTTGGGTCATGATTAGAGACATTAGACATTGGCATTCCAAGTAGATTGAAAATATGATCAAGGAAGACTTGTGCTACGAGTGTTGGTGTGAAAGGGTTAGGTAAGGGACAAAAATGAGCATACTTTGGGAGGCGATCAACCACCACCATGATGACAGACTTATTCTCGGCTTTAGAAAGGCCCATTATAAAATACATGGAGATTTTTGTCGACAAAGAAAATGAAATGGGTAAGGGTTGCAAGACACCTGGAGACTTGATCGTTTCACCTTTATTACATTTTCACACACATTCTATGACAAATTGAAGTATATCCTTCTTCATGCTTGCCCAAAAAAATAACGATAAGCATGAGCATATGTCTTTTGGAAGCTTGAATGACCCACTATAGTTTAAGAGTGAAACTCATTTAAGAGCCTGGGATTGAGTGTTGAGAAGGGTGAGAGAACTAGGAGATCCTTATATCATAGAATATTATCCTGCAAAGTGTAGCTAGTGGGAGGATTAGGTTCCTCATTGAATTAATTTGAAGGTAATTTGATGCGTTAGCTACTCTAAACGCACTTCTTCAATCGAATCAAGGAAAGATTTGGATAAACAAAAGAGGGATCCATCCTCCTCATGTTGTATTGACAATGCATCTGCTACTATTGTTATTGAATAAATCAGTAGGTGCAGACACTAACTAATCTCCCTAGATCCACCTAGATCTAGAACAAAACACACTAGAACATGATGTTTTCCTTAAGTTTTAAATATTGAATTTACTAACTAAAGAGGGATAGGTGACATAATGTTTAAACATCGCTTCCTCTCACCATCGCCATCCTAGCTCCATTCCAACACTCATACAATGATGATTCTGCAAAAGAATGCAACCAACCAAAGTGATAGTAATAGCATAAACTCAATATAAACCTATGTATGTGATCAAGGAATCATACAATAAAACACAACAAGCGTT